>PVLA01011803.1:0-49813 GCA_004027455.1 Hydrochoerus hydrochaeris | reverse complement strand
AAAAAAATACAAAGAATTAATGAATCAAAAAGCTGGTTTTTTGAGAGAATAAACAAAATTGACAAACCTCTAGCTAACATTATCAAGAGAAAAAAAAGAAAAAAATCCAAATTCATGCAGTAAGAACTGAAAAGAGAGGAATTACTACAGATCCCATGGAAATTCAAAAGATCATTAATACCTACTTAGGAAATCTCTACTCACATAGAGTGGAAAACACAGAAGAAATGGACAGATTTCTAGAAACATATGAAATTCCAAAGTTCAACCAAGAAGATATAGCAATTTTGAACAACCCAATATCAGCTATTGAAATTGAAAATGTAATTCAAAACTTACCAACAAAGAAAAGCCAGGCCCTGATGGATTCACAGCTGAATTCTACAAGAAGTTTAGAGAAGATTTGATGCCAGTACTCCTTAAACTCTTCAATGAAATTGAGAAAAAAGCAATCCTCCCTAAATCATTCCTGGAGGCATGTATTACTCTGATACCAAAACCAGAGAAAGATCCAACCAAAAAGGAGAACTGTAGGCCAATCTCACTAATGAACATTTATACAAAGATTCTCAATAAAATACTGGCAAATAGAATGTAGCAAATCATCAAGAAAATTATACATCATGACCAAGTGGGGTTCATTCCAGGAATGCAGGAATGGTTTAACATACACATATCAATAAATGTAATACACCAGAGCCAAAAAAAAACATATGGTCATCTCAATAGATGCAGAAAAAGCTTTTGACAAAGTCCAACACATGTTCAGAAACTCAGAATACACGGTGTCCACCTCAACCTTATAAAGGCCATCTATGACAAACCAACAGCCAACCTTATACTAAATGGACAAAAACTGAAAGCTTTCACTTTAAAATCAGGAACAAGGCAAGTATGTCCACTCTCACCACTCCTTTTCAATATAGTTCTGGAAACACTAGCCAGGGCAATCAGAAAAGAGAGAGAAATTAAAGGAATAATGATAGTAAAGGAAGAAGTTAAATTATCACTACTTGCAGATACTCTATATAGAAGACCAAAAATCTCCACTAAAAGACTGCTAGAGGTAATAAACAAGTTCAGCAGTGTAGCTGGATACAAAGTCAATGCTCAAAAATCAATAGCATTCCTGTACACAAACAAAAAAACTCACTGAGAGAAATTATGGAAATATTGCCCTTTACAATAACATCTTAAAAAATGAAATACTTAGGAATCAACCTAATTAAAAATGTAAAAGACCTATATGCTGAAAATTATACTACACTGAAAAAGGAGATTGAAGTGGATATTAGAAAATGGAAGGATATTCCTTGCTCTTGGTTAGGAAGAACCAACATTGTGAAAATGGCTATACTCCCGAAACTGTTATACAGATATAACACAATCCCAATCAAAATATCATTGACATACCTCACAAATCTAGAGAAAACACTCCCAAAATTCATTTGGAAACAGAAGAAATCTAGAATAGCAAAGACAATTTTGGGCAACAAAAGCAAGGCAGGTGGCATCTCAATTCCTGACTTGAATATATACTACAAAGCCACAGTGATAAACTCAGCATGGTACCAGCAAAGAAATAGACCTGAGAGTCAATGGAACAGATTAGAAGATGGAAGCACAGCTACAAAGACACTCAGCCACCTGATATTTGACAAATGGGCTAATATGTCCACTGGAAGGATAGTCTGTTTCATAAATGGTGTTGGAAAAACTGGCTCTCCACTTGCCAAATCTGAAACTAGACCCAAGCCTATCACCATTCACAAAACTAAAGTCTAAATGGATCAAATACCTATGTATTAAAACAGAAACACTAAATCTACTGGAAGACAAGATAGGTAGAAATCTTGGAGACATAGGATTAGGCAGAGAATTCATGAACAAAATGCAAACTGCACAGGAAACACTTCAAAGAATCAATGATTGGGATCTCATACTATTGAAAGGTTTCTGCACTTCAAAAGAAATCACCAACAGAGTGAAAAGAAAACCCACCGAGTGGAAAATAATTTTAACCAGCAACCCCTCAGACAAAGGACTTGTGTCCAGAATATACAAAGAATTGAAAAACATCAAGTCCCCCAAATTCAAAGACCCTCTCCAAAAATGGGCAACACAGAGTTCTCAGAGGAAGATATAAAAATGGCAAATAAATACGTGAAGAAATGTTCACCATCACTGGTCATTCAAGAAATACAAATTAAAATAACATTGAGATTTCACCTCACTCCAGAAAGAATAGCAGCCATCAAGAAATCAACTGATAACAAATATTGGCAAGGCTGTGGGGAAGAGGGAACGCTGCTCCACTGTTGGTGGGAATGTAGACTGGTGCAACCATTATGGAAATCCATATGGAGAATTCTCAGAAGACTAGTATTGGAAGCCCCATTCAATCCAGCTATCCCCCTCTTGGGTATTTTCCCCAAAGAACTGAAAAGTTCATATCACAGTGATATCTGTGCACCCATGTTCATAGCTGTACAATTTGTGATAGCTGAATCTTGGAAACAACCAAGATTTCCATCTCCTGCAGAGTGGATGAAAAAGATGTGGCATTTTTATACAATGGAATATTACTCAGCCATAAAAAAAGATGACCTTGAGGCCTTCATAGGCAAATGGAGACAACTTGAAACTCTCCTCATTAGTGAAATAAATAAGAATCATATTTATAAATATCATATTGTGTCTCTAGTGTAAAAAGTAAATAAGAACTACAAGTGTATAAAACCAAAATGTGTAATTGCTGTTGTAAAGAAGAGAGGAAAAGAAAGTGCTCTAAGGGATATATAACTTCATGTATATTTGAATGTGTCAAATAGATGACCATATTTCTGAATCTTTGTTGGATCTTTGAGCAGATCTGTTTGTAGTCTGACTGTTTGAATATTTACTATGTACCCTTTAACTTTGTAACTTGAACAACTACATCCAGCATGAAAGTATGTAAATTATACACTACTGATTTCTTAGTGGGGTTCTTTCTGATTTTCCTTTTTTTGTTTCTTTTTCTTTCTTTCTTTTAGAATTCTATATTGTTGCTACCCTTTTTTGTGTTTTGCTTTTTTTCTTCTCTTTAAATAAAATTGTAAAAATGTATAATTGCTATTGTAAAAAAGAGGAAATAGGAAGCGCTATAAAAGATATAGCTGCATGTATGTTTAGGTGTATGGGATTGATAACCATATTTCTAGGTTCTTGTTGGATTGTTGAACAGATCTGTTTTGCACTCTCACTGCTTGAGTGTCCACTTTGTGTGCTTTCATTTTGTAACTTGGAAAACTATTTCTAAAAGAACAATATGTATCCTATCAACTAGTGATTTCTTACTGTTTATCTTCTTTTCTTGAAATTCTGTAATATTTCTATCCTTGTTCTGTTTTTTTCTCTTTAAATAAAAAAAAACATACCAGTTAGGGGAAAACTGCAAGACAAAAAGTTAACAGTCTTAAATATATGTGCACCAAAGTCCAGGGCACCCAGCTATATAAAGATTTAACAGAAATGAAAAATCAAATAGGCATTAACACAATTATAACAGGAGACCTTAACACACCATTGACACAAAGGGATAGTTCAACTAGACAGAAAACTAGCAAAGAAATACCAGAACAGAATCACACCTGTGAACAAATGGGTTTGATAGATTTATACAGAGTGTTCCATAAAATAACATCAGAATAAACATTCTTCTAAGCAGTACATGGGACATTCTCTAAAATACACCATATACTAACCCACAGAACATTAAGTAAATGCAAAAGAATTGAAATTATCCCATGCATGTTATCAGATCAGAGCACCATGAAACTGGAAATTAATGATAAAATAAACTGCAAAAAACCCACAAACACAAGGAAATTAAATAATACAGTCTTGAGTATTCAGTGGGTCACAGAAGAAACTAATGAAGAAATTAAACAATATCTACAGGCAAATGAAAATACAAATACAACTTACCAGAACATGTGGGATGCAATGAAAGTGGTCCTCAGAGGAAAATTTATTGCACTGAGTTCCCACATTAGGAAAACAGAACAAACACAAATAAAGAACCTGATATTATACCTCAAGCCCCTAGAAAAAGAAGAGCAAGCCAAGCCCAAAGACAAAAGAAGGGAGGAAATTATAAAGATCAGAGCAGAAATTAATGCAATAGAGACTAAGAAAACAATACAAAGAATCAATGAATCAAAGAGTTGGTTCTTTGAAAGAATAAGTAAAATTGACAGGCCTCTAGCCAACCTAATTTTAAAAAGGAAAGAAAAGACTCAAATTCACACAATACAGAATGAAAAGGGTGAAATCCCTACGGACCCTGTGGAAATACAGACCATCAACAACTATTTTGAAAACCTCTACTCTCATAGGTTAGATAACACAAAAGAAATGGACAGATTCCTACAACATATGAACCACCAAGGCTAGGTCAAGTAAAAGGAAAACTGCTGAATAACCCAATTTCTATTAATGAAATTGAGAATGTAATCAAGTCCCAACCAACAAAGAAGAGCCCAGCCCCAGGCAGATTCACTGCAGAATTCTACAAGAAATACAAAGAAGACAATACCAACTCTCCTCAAACTCTTCAATAAAATTGAAAGGGAAGCAATTCTTCCTAAGTCATTCCTGGAAGTAAATATCACTCTAGTATCAAAACCTGAGAAAGACCCAACTAAAGAAGAGAACTAAAGGCCAATCTCCCAAATGAACATAAATGCAAAGATTTTCAATAAAATCTTGGCAAACAGGATGCTACAAATCATCAAGAACATTATACACCATGATCAAGTGAGATTCATCCCAGGCATGCAGGGATGGTTCAACATATGTAAATCAATAAATGTAATCCACCATATCAACAGAGCCAAAAGTAAGAATCACATGATCATTTCTATAGATGCAAAAAAAGTTTTTGATAATATCCAACATCCATTCATGATAAGAACCTTACAGAGAATTGGAATAGATGGTCTTTACCTCAATATGATAAAGGCCATCTATGACAAACCAACAGCCAGTGTCATATTAAATGATCAAAAACTGACAGCCTTTACCTTGAAATCAGGCACAAGACAAGGGTGTCCCTTGTCACCACTCCTATTCAACATAATATTGGAAATACTAGCCAGAGAATTAGACAAGAGAGAGAAATAAAAGGAGTAAAGATAGGAAAAGAATAAGTTAAATTATCATTATTTGCAGATGACATGATATTCTACATGGAAGACCCCCAAAACTACATTGAAAGACTCTTAGATATAATAAATAAATTCAGCAATGTAACTGGATACAAAGTCAATACTCAAAAATCAATAGCATTCCTATACACTAACAACAAAATCACTGAGAGAAATAAGAGAAGCCACACCCTTCACACTAGCATCCAAAAAATGAAATACTTAGAAATTAATCTAATGAAAGATGTAAAAGAGTTTTACAGGAAAAATTATGATACCCTTAAAAAAGAAACTGAAGAGCACCTCAGTAAATGGAAAGACATCCCTTGTTCATGGAAAGGAAGATTAAATATTGTCAAAATGGCCATTCTCCCAAATCTGTTATACAGATTCAGTGCAATCCCAATGAAATGCCATTAACACATCTCATAGATCTAGAGAAATCACTCCTAAAATTCATCTGGAACCAGAAGAGACCTAGAATAGCAAAGGGAATTCTAAGCAGCAAAGCCAAGGCAGGAGGCATCACAATCCCTGACTTGAAGTTATACTACAAAACTACGGTAATAAAGTGACCATGGTATTGGAATAAAAACAGACCTGAAGATCAATGGAATAGACTAGAAGATACAACTATGAACACACTCAACCACCTTATGCTTGATAATGGGGCCAAGCATGTTCAGTGGAAGAATGATACTCTCTTTAATAAGTGGTGCTGGAAAAACTGGCTTTCCTTATGCCAAAAACTAAAATTAGACCCATGCCTGTCACCATGTACTAAACTAAAATTTAAATGGATCAAAGATCTAACTATTAAAACAGAAACACTACATCTGTTGGAAGGTAAAGTAGGTAAAAATCTTGAAGACATATGGGTTGGTAGAGAATTCACAAACAAGAACCAAACTGCATGGGAAACACTTTCCAGAATCAATAACTGAAATCACATCTTATTAAAGAGTTTCTGCATGTCCAAAGAAATCTCCAGCAGAGTGAAAAGAAAACCAACAAAATGGGAAAATATCTTAGTGAACTGTCCCTCAGACAAAGCACTTCTGTCTAGAACTTATAAAGAATTTTTTTAAAAAAAATCAGACCCCCGAAATTCAAAGACCAATCCAAAAATGGGCATCCGAGAACACACAGTTCTCAGATGAAGAAATACCAATGGCAAATAAATACATGAAAAAATGTTCATCATCACTGGTCATTAGAGAAATGCAAATTAAAACCACACTGAGATTCCATCTCACTCCAGAAAGAATGGCCAGAATCAACAAAACTACCAACAACAAATGCTGGAGAAGTTGTGGGGAAAAAAGGAACTCTTCTGCACTGTTGGTGGGAGTGTAGACTGGTGCAATCACTGTGGAGGTCCGTCTGGAGATTCCTCAAAAAAGCTGGAATTGGAGGTCCCATTTGACCCAGCTATTCCATTCTTTGAATAGAATAATTGAAAACATCTTACCACAGTGATATATGTGCACCCATTTTATAGTGGCACAATTTGTAATAGCCAGATCTTGGAAACAACCTAAGTGCCCACCAGCTGAGGAATGGATAAAAATAATGGCAGTATTTTTATACAATGGAGTACTACTCAGCTATAAAAATGATCACATTGAGATATTTATAAATAAATGGATGCAACTGGAACCCTTACTCATTAGTGAAATAAATCAAACTCACATGTATAAATACCCTATCATCTCCCTAGTGTAAGAAATGGTAAGAGTACTTAAGATTTTATGGTAATCATGGTTCACCATTATATTGCTTTGAAGTCTTATGTTTTCATTCATTGGTTGGAATTGTTTTATTCTGTTTTATTTGATCTAAATATATGTGATGGTATGAATAGTTACTATGAAGAAAAGACAATATGGCAACCATTGTTGATTTAATATCATGTTGCTCTGAAGTCCTACCATGCTTTTGTTTTACTATTACCATTGGTTCTATCATGTTGCATCTTATTGGATTTTAATATGTATGATAGTATAAACAAATTTTTTATGGAAAATGAGATAATATAGTAGCCATTGTTCATCTTCAGTTGTTTGGTTCAGAATGCCTTGCAATACTTTCATTCTCTTGAGTGGTTTTATTCTATTTTGTTATGTTTGACATTATTGTGTGTAAAACTAAGCTCAACTATTTGAAAGAAAGAGACATTATGATAGCTACTGTTAATATCCAATTGTCTTGTTGTGAAGCGCTGTGTTGCTTACATTGTTCTGTTCTGATCTGCTTAGATCTGTCCTCTTGTTTTATTCTCTAAAATAAATAATAAAGTATATAAAATGTCAAAAAGCAGCATAACTTCCATCTAAACAAAAAACACAGTAGCTGTCTTTTTAATATGAATCTCAAACATTAATAATCTACTTATCTATGCTAATAAAAAGACCAGTGTTATAAATAATGAGAGATTTGATTATTCTCTATCTTCCAATAAGCTATCAAACATAAGATAAAGCAGAGAGTTGCCCAAACTGCTAGTACTCCTTGGCCACAACCTGTCTTAGTATCACAGTGCCCAGGCACTGTACAATCAGGGTTATTTGTTTCATCCTGCAACACTGTGCAATATGGCTTGGTCTCACTTCCCTTTCCTATATATATAAAAGGACCTCAAGCTATAGTCCCTGTCCCCCCAAATTCACAGAACATGTTGTGAGTATATGAGAATATTACATGCTAGTTCCAGTACTCAAAATGTCTAACATAAAATATTAATTCTCAATAAGATCACACAGGTTAGTAAAACCTTAAATTTTTGTATTTGTTTTTCATTGTCATTGTTTTGTTTTTGCTTATATTTAATCTAATTGCTTCAGTCTTCCCATGCTTTTCCAATTTTCTTTTTGAAAACCATTTGAGATATTTTTTAAAATGGGACGGTAAACTAATAATATTATAAACTGTATGATAGATAGCCTTCCTAAACTGGAGTGAAAAGTGAAGTGCCTTTAAGTGCACACAATAATGTATGAAGGATCAAACTTGTTCTCCCATCATATTAGAATCATTCAGAGGAACAGACTCTCACACTGAAAGGGCAGATGACATGTTTCATTTTTCTCAGAAAGTCTCTTGAAAGGACTTGAATACAAGAACTCTCAGTTGTCACTATCTCAGTAATTGTGAATATTCAAAGCAAACTTTAAAGTATGAAAGAAACACTACTCCTAATAACTCACAAACCTCACCCAATAACACTCTAGTGAACTCCTTAAATGCTCCATAATCTTTCCTGAGAGTAAGACAAGGAAAGCTATAAATCATACTTAAAAAATATTGTTTAGAAGAAATACTAGTGTGAACTCCTGTTTACCGCTTGTGTGCATATACCATCAGCAGATGGAGCTCTTTGCTAATTCAAACATCATTCTAGGCCCTACTTCTCTGCCCCATAAAGGTTGCAGTTCCTGTTTTGGTGGGTCACACTGTTAAGATTAGCCCATAGTTATATTTACACAAAACCAGCCAGAAATTATGTTTTCACAACTCAATGGCAAGAAAATTAAGAATAATTTTCTTACTATTAGAGGAAATACATGAATATTGCCCTAATATTGTACTTAAATGTGTGAATATGACACTTTGATTCACTCATTCCATAAATATCAGGACTATAAGAAATGTGTTACAATAAATGTCATTTTTGTTCTTTAAAAATCAATCTAACAATGATTTGAGACACTATCTCATTAGATTGGAGAAAACTTCAGAAATAAACAAGAGTTCTACAACCTCCCCCAATTTGGGGTCTCAGAAGATTCCAGGGCTTACATAGTTTCAAAGGCAAAGGAGACAGGAAGGCAGAATGTGCCTCTTGTAATTGGTCCTCTGGCCAAATTACCCAGATGTATGTTGTGTCTGCTGCTTCTAAACTAAGTTTGGGATACAAGAATTGGCTAAACCAGAAATTTCTCAAGATCCAGTAGATCTTACTTCCCTAGAAAGGATGACATATAGCTTTTCTCTATGCATGCTGCTAGAGGTATGGACACATTTCAGCTTTCTTAGGGAAGCACAGAACTCTCTTTGTTCTCTTTCATCACACCTGTACAATCTCATTTTAAATAAGATAAAATGTTTCTCCTTTTCTAATTTCCTTAGTATGGCAGTCATCAACTTTTGCTATATATAAGAATCATCTGGAGAGCTGTTTTAAAAAATCACTGAGATTCTCAATCCCCACTTCCAATAAATCTAATTGGTATATACTGTTTCAAAAATGTGCCAAATGCAATAATGCATAAGAGCAAAGTAATTTATCCTCTCAATTAAAAAATGAGGAAGAGTAGTGAGGAAATGACTATGGAGGGCCTGCAGCAGTTACTATCACAACTGCATGTTCTCTGTGAGTACAAGAGGAATCCAGAGCCTGGACATGACCCAAAGTATATGGTATTCTCATACAAAATGACAAATGTGGATATAGAAGAAACAAAAAATTTGAAGAGCTGATCAAAATGGTTTAAAAGATGAATGTCAAATTCACCAAAGATACAGTAGCCACAAAAAGGTATCAAACCAGAATACTAGTTTTAAAAAATTGTAAAAAAAAATTATGAATTGCATAAATGATCAACATGAATGCAAAGTTTCTGAAATCAAGAATAAAATGGTAAATTATGATGAATTATTGAGAGTAGCCTTAAAAACAACAAGAGAATAAAAAGTTATTGAACAAGTAAAAGACAACACTAAAAAGAAAAACATGAGGCTAACTGCAGTTAGAGAGAAACTAAAAGACACCACACAATGAATAATGACTTTGCTTAAAGAAATCATAATAGAAAACTTCCTATTTATAGAGAAATAATTCAACATACAAGAATCAAGGCTTACAAACAACCAAACAGCTCAGACCCTGGACCTCCAGCCCAGAGGGCAGGCTGCTTTCATGCCCACCCCCCCACCTCCTGGACCTAGTATTGCTGTTGATCTTCAGCTGCCACTCCTCTCAAAATGTTGGACTGCAATGGATTAACCTTGCTGGGTTGATGAGAGACTTAGTAAACTCTCATCCAAACAGAGGACCTCAGCAGGCTTCCATCAGTGTGGTGAATTTTACCCTAAAATAGAGGTTTTCAATGGGTAAACAGGAGCATAAAGTTCCCTCCAGCTGTAGTTCCTTGGGGAGCTTGGCAAGATTATGAATGATTCCTTCCTCCATACAGAGAACATCAGGTGAGTTGAGAAAGTGTGCCAATAAGGCCTCCCTGAACCTGAAGAAAATTAAAAGGGTGTATGAGATACTCAGTGACTCAGTTGAGTCAAAACCAAGAAAAAACACTATACAAAAGAAGATCTGGTACCCTGGAAAAAACTAAAGACATAATAACAGTGGGAATAAGGTTGACTTGCATCAATAATCCTAGGTTAGTCAGCCCAGGAAGAATATAGGACTTGCCAACAGGGCCTGCAGGAGGAATTCTGGACTTCTCTTCATTGTGGTACCTAACAACTTGACAAACATCAACCACAGAATAGGACCCTAAGATACATGCTACCAACAGTTGAGACTAGTGGGATTGAAAGACCAAATATTAGCCCAAAAGGTAAAAATGACAAAACAAAAAAGCAAAATGAAATCTCAATAATCTAGTCCATCAGGAGCAAGTACAGGAGACTTTGAAATAGAGGACTTTAAAAGTCATCTACCTGAAATCTCTAAAAAGATAGCAAGTGAAATAAATAAACAAATCAAAGAAGCTATATAGGAAATCAGATTAGAAATAGTTTCTCATGTAAAGACAGAAATGACAACCTTAGTAAAGGAGTTGCTCAGCATAGCTAGAGAAGAAATAGATAAAACATTACAGGAGCATGATAAACTGACTGAAACTTTGAATGAACAATATAGGAAACAAGCAGAATTCATGAAACAAATTCAAAGAGACATCCAAGAAACAAAAAATTCTATTGAAAGCATGAAAAATTGCCTAAAGGAAGCTGAGGATAGGATTTTGGACCTTGAGGACAGAATCACAATTAGTGATGATTTTAATTTTATTTGAAGAGGTGGGGAAGCAAAACAGAAAACAGGGTAGAAACAATACAGAATTTAAAAAAAAACAGTAAAAAATCACTATTTGATACATTACATATTGTCTTCTTGGATATAGTTGTTCAAGTTACAGAATTAAAGCATACAAAGTGGACATTCAAACATTGGAGACATTATAGGACCAGAATCACAATTAGTGATCATGAAAAGATAGAACTTTTAAAAATACCAAAGCAGCATGAACGACAATTCAGCAGCTTCAAGATGATGCCAAGAGCAACAATATAAGATTAATAGGCATCAGTGAAGATGCAAGAGTCAATGCAAATGACATCAGTAAACTATTTACAGAAGTAATAGCAGAAAATTT
The DNA here is from genome assembly GCA_004027455.1 of Hydrochoerus hydrochaeris. NCBI lineage: Eukaryota > Metazoa > Chordata > Mammalia > Rodentia > Hydrochaeridae > Hydrochoerus > Hydrochoerus hydrochaeris. The sequence continues at coordinate 38,229 of PVLA01011803.1, read as the reverse complement.
CCCAATTTTCTGGGAAAGAATCTGATATGCAGATATGTGAGGCCTGTAGAATTCCAAACAGTCACAACCAACATAAATCTACACCCAGACATATAATAATTATGATCCCAGACATACAGCATAAAAACAAAATACTAAAAGCTGTTAGATAAAAGACACAACTCAACTATCAAGGAAAGCCCATTAGAATCATGGAAGACTTTTCAACACAAACCCTCAAGTTAAGAGGAGCTTGGAGTGGGGTGTTTCAAGCCCTGAAGGAAAACAACTTTCAACATAGATTGATGTACTCTTCAAAACATTCTTTGAAATTTAATGGTGAAATAAGATACTTCCATGACAAAGAATAGCTGAAGAAATTCATGTCAACCAAACCAACCCTAGAAAGAGTACTGAAAGACATATTAAATAGAGATAAAAATGACTACAATTTCAAGAACAACAGAAAGAAACCACAAGGCAGAACAAACAATTAAACAAGGGGGGAAAGTAGAAAACCAACAGCAGGAAAATAACATGACAAAGATAAGCCAGTACATTTCAGTTATATCTCTCAATGTAAATGGCCTTAATTCATCTATTAAAAGAAATAGATTGAAAGAATGGATCAAGAAACAGGATCCCACAATATTCTGTATACAAGAAATACATCTGATTCAAAAGGGAACAAATAGATTAAAAGTCAAAGGATGGAAATCAATATATTATGTGAGAGGAACCCAGAAGAAAGCAGGGGTAGCTATTCTATTTACAGACTATGTGAACTTCAAAACAAAATGGATCAAAGCGACCAAGAAGGTCACTATATACTAATTAGTGGAAAAACTCAAGAGGAAGAACTAACAATTATAAATATATATGCACCAAATACAGGAGCACCCAACTATATAAAACAAATTCTAATGGACATGAAAAACCAAATACTCAATAACACAATTGTAATAGGGACCTTAATACCCCATGGTCACAAAGAGGTAGATCAACTACACAAAAAGTGAGCAAAGAAATAACAGAAATAAATCAAACCTGTGAGCAAATGGACTTAGTAAATGTTTACAGTGTGTTTCACTCAATCACATCAGAATGCATATTCTTCTCAACTGCACATGGTACATTCTCCAAAACAGACCATATAATAGTCCATAAAACATTCTTAAGTAACTGTAAAGTGATTGAAATTATCCCGTGCATATTACCAGACCATAGTGCACTTAAATTGGAAATTAATGGCAAAATAAACTGCAAAACCTGCAAAAATACATGGAAATTAAATAACAACCTCCTGAACAATCAATGGGTTACAGATGAAATTAAAGAAGAAATTAAGCAAAACCTATAATTCAATGAAAATGCAGATACAACAAACCAAAACCTATGGGATGCAATGAAAGCAGTCCTAAGAGGGAAATACATAGCAATAAATTGTCATATTAAGAAAACAGAATGAGCACGAATAAACAACCTAATGCTACATCTCAAGCTTCTAGAAAAAGAAGAGCAAGTAAAATTCAAAGCTTATAGAAGAGAGGAAATTATAAAGATCAGAGCAGAAATTAATGCAATTGAGACTAAAAAACTACAAAGAATTAATGAATCAAAGAAAATAAAATAGATAAACCTCTGGCCAAGAAAAAGAATTTTTTTTCTTTTTCTTATCAAGAAAAGATAAGAAAAAGAAAAAAATTCATATTCATGCAATAAGGCCTGAAAAGAAAGAAATTACTACAGATCCCATGGAAATTCAAAAGATCAAAGTTGAATACCAACTTTGAAAATCTTTACACACATAGGGTAGAAAACACAGAGGAAATGGACAGATTTCTAGAAACATATGAACCACCAAAGCTCCATCACGAGGTACAATTTTGAATATCCGAATATCAGATATCAAAATTGAAAATGTGATTAAAAACTTAGCAAAAATATCTCAGGTCCTGATGAATTCATGGCTGAATTCTACAAGAAATTTAGAGAAGATTTAATGCCAATACTCCTTAAATTCTTCAATGAAATTGAAAGGGAAGTAATCCTCCCTAACTCATTCCCACAGGCAAGTATTACTCTGATACCAAAACCAGAGAAAGAGCCAACCAAAAAGGAGAACTACATGCTAGTCTCACTAATGAACATTGATGTAAAGATTCTCAATAAAATACTGGCAAACAGAATGCAGCAAATCATCAAGAAGATTATACATCATGGCCAAGTGGGATTTATCCCAGGTATGCAGGAATGGTTTAACATAAGCAAATCAATAAATGTAGTATAACATATCAACAGAGTCAAAAACAAAAATCACATGATCATCTCAATAAAAACAGAAAAATCTTTCAGTAAAGTCCAACACTTGCCCATAGTAAAGACCCTACAGAAATTTGGAATAGATAATAACTACCTCAATCTGATAAAGGCCATCTATGACAAACCAACAGCCAACATTATACTAAATGGACAGAAACTGAAAGCTCTCACTCTAAAATCAGAAACAAGACAAGAATGTCCACCACCACCACTCTTATTCAATATAGTTCTGGAAATATTAGCCAGAGCAATCAGACAAGTGAGAGAAATGAAAGAAATAAAGATAGGAAAGGAAGAAGTTAAATTATCACTATTTGCAGATGACATGATACTCTATAGAGAAGACCCCAAAACCTCAATTAAAAGGCAACTAGAGTTAATAAACATATTCAGATGTGTAGCTGGATCCAAAGTCAACACTCAAAAATCAATAGCATTCATGGTAAAAAACAAAACACTCACTGAGAAAGAAATTATGGAAATAACGCCTTTCACAATAGCATCTAAAAAAATGAAATACTTAGGAATTAACCTAACCAAGAATGTTCAGACCTGTGTGTTGACAATAATACTACTCTTAAAAAGGATATTGAAGAAGGTATTGTAAAGTGGCAGAATATTCCTTGCTTTTGGTTAGGAAGAACCAACATTGTGAAAATGGCCATACCTCCAAAACTATTACACAGATTTAATGCAATCCCAATCAAAATACCATTAACATACCTTATGGATCTAGGCAAAACACTCCTAAAACTCATTTGAAAACAGAAGAAGCCTAGAATAGCAAAGGCAATTCTGGGTAAGAAAGGCAAGGCAGGAGGCATCACAATACCTGACTTGAAGTTATACTACAAAGTTAAAGTGGTAAAATCAGCATGGCACTGGTACAGAAATAGATCAATGGAAGAAGATTAGAAGATGCAAACATAACTACAAGACACTCAGCCACCTAATATTTGACAAAGTGGCTAAACATGTTCACTGGAAGAAGAATAGCCTCTTTAATAAATGGTGTTGGAAAAATTGGCTTTTGACATGCCAAAGACTGAAACTAGATCCATGTGTATCACCATGCACTCAATTAAAGTCAAAATAGATCAAAGATCTAAATATTAAAACAGAAACACTAAATCTACTGGAAGACAAGATAGAAATCTTGGAGACATAGGGGTAAGGAGAGAATTCCTGAACAAAACACAAACTGCATGGGAAGTACTTCAAAGAATCAACAACTGGGATCCATCTTATTTAAAAGTTTTTGCACTTCAAAAGAAATCACCAACAAAGTGCAACAAAAACCCATAGAATGGGAAAGAATTTTAGCCAACAGTCCCTCAGACACAGGACTTATATTCAGAAGATACAAAGAACTGAAAAACATCAAGCCCCTTCAAATTCAAAGACTCTCTCCAAAAATGCACTTCTCAGATGAACACACATTTCTCAGATGAAGATATATAAAGGCAAATAAATACATGAAGAAATGTTCACCATCACTGGTCATTCAAAAAATGCAAATTAAAACAGCATTGAGATTTCATCTCACTCCAAAAAAAATGGCTGCCATCAAGAAATCAACTTATAACAAATATTGGCAAGGGAGTGGAGAAAAAGGAACACTTCTCCACTGTTGGTGAGAGCATAGACTGGTGCAGCCACTTTGGAAATCAGTATGGTGATTCCTCAACAAACTAGGATTGGAAGTCCCATTTAATCTAGCTATTCCCCTCCTGGTTATTTTCCTCCCAAAATTGAAAAGATCATGTCACAGCAATATATGTGCACTCATTTTTATATCAGTGTAATTTGTAATAGCTAAATCTTGGAAACAACTAAAATTCCCCCCCAAAAAAATACTAACAAACCAACAGCCAGTGTCATATTAAATGGCCAAAAATGGAAAGCCTTTACCTTGAAATCAGGCACAAGACAAGGATGTCCCTTATCACTGCTCCTATTCAGCATAGTACAGGAAATATTAGCCAGAGCAATTAGACAAGAGAGAGAAATAAGAGGAGTAAAGATAGGAAAAGAAGAAGTTAAATTATCATTATTTGCAGATGACATGATACTCTACATAGAAGACCTGCAAACCTCCATTGAAAGTCTCCTGAATATAATAAATAAATTCAGCAATGTAGCTGGATGCAAAGTCAATACTCAAAAATCAACAGCATTCTTATACACTAACAACAAAATCACAGAGAGTGAAATAAGAGAAGCCATACCCTTCACACTAGCATACAAAAAAATGAAATACTTAGGAATTATTCTAAGGAAAAAATGTAAAAGAGTTGTACAGGGAAAATTATAATACCCTGAAAAAAGAAATTGAAGAGGACCTCAGTAAATGGAAAGACAGCCCTTATTCATGGAAAAGAAGAATAAATATTGTCAAAATGGCCATTCTCCCAAAATTGTTATACAAATTCAATGCAATTCCAATGAAAATACCACTAACATACCTCATAGATTTAGAGACATCACTCCTAAAATTCATCTGGAATCAAAAGAGACCTAGAATAGCAAAGGCAATTCTAAGCAGCAAAGCCAAGGCAGGAGGCATTACAAACCCTGACTTGAAGTTATACTACAAAGCTACTGTAATAAAATCAACATGGTATTGGAATAAAAACAGACCTGAATACCAATGGAATAGACTAGAAGATACAATTACAAACACACTCAACCACATTATCTTTGATAAAGGGGCCAAGAATGTTCACTGGAAGAATGACAGTCTTTTTAATAAATGGTGCTGGAAAAACTGGCTGTCCATGTGCCTAAAACTAAAATTAGACCCATGCTTATCACCATGTATTAAACTAAAATCCAAATGGATCAAAGATCTAAATATTACAACAGAAACAGTAAATCTATTGCAAGACAAAGTAGGTAAAAATCTTGAAGACATAGGGGCTGGTAGAGAATTCATGAAAAAGAACCAAACTGCACGGGAAATACTTCCTAGAATCAATAACTGGGATCACGTCTTATTAAAGAGTTTCTGCATGTCCAAAGAAATCTCCAGCAGAGTGAAAAAGAAAACCTAAAAAAATGGGAAAATAATCTTAGTGAACTGTCATTCAGACAAAGCACTTCTGTCTAGAACTTATAAAGAATTTAAAAAAAAAATCAGACCCCCGAAATTCAAAGACCCAATCCAAAAATGGACATCTGAGATGAACACATAGTTCTCAGATGAAGAAATACAAATGGCAAATAAATACACGAAAAACTGTTCATCATAATTGGTCATTAGAAATGCAAATTAATATCACACTGAGATACCATCTCACTCCAGAAAGAATGGCCAAAATCAACAAAACTACCAAAAACAAATGCTGGAGAGGCTGTGGGGAAAAAGGAACTCTTCTGCACTGTTGGTGGGAGAGCAGACTGGTGCAACCACTTTGGAGGTCAGTCTGGAGATTCCTCAAAAAGCTGGGATTGGAGGTCCCATTTGACCCAACTATTCCACTCTTAGGCATATTCCCAGAAGAACTGAAAACATCTTACCACAGTGATATATTTGCACCCATGTTTATAGCAGCACAATTTGTAATAGCCAGATCTTGGAAACAACCTAAGTGCCCATCAGCCAAGGAATGGATAAAAAATTTGGTACTTTTATACAATGTAGTATTAGTCAGCTATAAAGAATGATCACATCGAGATATTTATAAATAAGTGGATGTGTCTTGAATCTATACTCATAAGTGAAATAAATCAAACTCACATGTATAAATACCATAAAGCCACCATAGTATAAGAAATGGTAAGAGTACAGAGGATTTTATGGAAATCATGGTTCACCATTATACTGCTTTGACATCTTATGTTTTCATTCATTGGTTGGAATGGTTTTATTCTGTTTTGTTTGATCTTAATATATGTGATGGTATGAATAGTTACTTTGAAGAAAAAATAATGTGGCTGTGATTGTTGATTTGATATCATCATGCTCTGAAGTCCTATCATGCTTTTGTTTTTCTATTACCATTGGTTCTACCATGTTGTATCTTATTAGATTTTAATAGGTATGATAGTAAAAACAAAATTTTTATGGAAAATGAGATAATATAGCAGCCATTGTTCATCTTTGGTTATTTGATTCAGAATGCCTTGGAATACTTCCATTCTCTTGAGTTGTTTTATTCTACTTTGTTATGTTTGACATTATTGTGTGTAAAGCTAAGTTCAACAATCTCAAAGAAAGAGACATCATGATAGCTACTGTTAATATCCAATTGTCTTGCTGTGAAGTGCTCTGCTGGCTACATTATTCTGTTCTGATCTTCTTAGATCTGTCCTCTTTTGTTTTATTCTCTTCAAAATAAAAAAGGCAACATTAACCTTAAAAAAAAGAATAGAAGAGTTTGTACTGTCAATGTTTGAGTGTCTAGCCACTTTTTAAGTTTTGACTTTGTAACTTTAACAACTATTGTTAACAGTATGTAATGTATCAACTAGCAATTTTATGATGTTAGTTTTTTTGAACTCTATATTCTACTTTCTTCTTGTTTTCTCTATTTTGTCTTCTTAAAATTTTCTTTTCTTTCTATTAAAATAAAATAATAAAAAATGAAATTCTGTATCACTTTCACTGTTTTGTTTTGATTGACTGTATTCTGTTTTTTTATTCTGTTTAAAATATGATTTCATTCTTTTGATTGGTTTTATTTTTTTGTTTGTTTGTTTGTTTGATTTTAGTATATCTGATGACATAGGCAGTTATTTCAAAGAAAACAAGAGACATTATGGCAACCATTATTGATTTCTTATTATCTTGTTTTAAATTTTTGAGTCACTTTCATTGTTCTGTTCTGATTGGTTTTATTCTGTTTTGTTTTGTCTAGTTTTATTCTTTTTAAAATAAGAAAAACAAAAGAAATAAATCATTTTCTCATTTCCAAAAATATAATAAAATACAAGAGAGCAAATGTTAATATAGTTTAAAATGGGAAATCATTAAGACCAGGGTAGAAATTAATGAAAAACAAATAATTAATTGAAGAATTTTTTTCAAAGAATGAACAAGATAAATAAAATCTTACCAAACTTTCCAAAAGAGAGAAAAGACTCACATTAAAGCAACTTAAAATGAAAAAGGCAAATCACAATAGATATCACTGAAATCCAGAAAACAGTAATTAGTATGAAACCTTGTTCTGCAATAAATTGGAAAAGTTGATGAAATAGACACATTCTAATACATATATGAATTACCAAACTGAATCAAGAGGACATAAAAATGTGGAAACTGAGGCAGTAATAAAATAAACCTAGCAACTAAAAATGATGAGGACCTGATAGATTGATTCATTGTTGAATTTTCTTTTCCTTTTTTTTTTTTTTTTTTTTTGTACCAGGAATTAAACTCAGGACCTTATGCTTGCCAGGCAGGCACTATTGCTGCTGAGCTATATCCCCAGCCCCACTGCTGAATTTTCAAAACCTTAAGGAATATTATATCAGCAATACTCCTCAAACTCTTAAATGAAACAAAAGAAAAGAATTTTTCCAAACACATTTATAGAAGCCATCATCTCTCTAACTCCAAAACCAAAGACCCAACTATGGAAATAAAGTTCCAAACCAGTCTCTTTAATGAACATACATGTCAAAATACTCAATAAGATATTGGCCAACAGAATGCACTAAACTGTCAAAAGGATCATATCTCATGATGAAATAGGTTTCAACCCAAAGTGATAAGGATAGTTCAACATACACAAATCAATAAACATAATGCACCACACAAAGAGTAGAAAAACCGTGTGATCTGATCATAGCAATACATGCACAAAAATCTTTGATCAAATCCAACAGCCCCTGTGATAAAAACCCTTACTGGAATATGATAACAACTGCATATGATAAACCAATGGCCAAAACCATAGTAAATAGGGAAACACTGAAAGTTTTTCATTTTAAAATTAGGAACAAAGCAAGGATACCTACTATTGCCACTTCTGTTGAACATAGTACCTAAAACATAGAACAATAAGACAAGATAAAGAAATAAAATTGATATTCATAGGAAAGGAAGAAGTCAAATTGTCATTATTTGTATCTGACATGATATTATACACAGAATGTCCAAAATATTCTATCATTAAAAAACTTAGAATTAATAAGAAGTTTTAGCAATGTAGCAAGATACAAAATCAACAGCATTCATGTGTACTGATAATGAACCCAAAGAGAAAGAAATTAGGAAAATAATTCCTTTCACAATAGCATTAAGAAAATTTAAACACCTAGGAAGTAAAAGACATCTGCAATGAAAACTGTAGTACTCTGAAAAAAAGACTGGAGAAGGCACCAAAAAAGAGACATGTCCCTTGTTACTGTATAGACAGAATCACTATCTTCAAAATGGCCATACTCCCCAAACCGATATGTAAATTTAACACAATCTTTACCAAAATATCTAATGCATTCCTCACAGAAGTGAAGAAATAATCCTAACATTTATATGGAACCAAAAGAAATCTAGAATAGCAAAAGCAATCCTGGGCAGCAAGAGCAAAGCAGGAGGCATCACAGTACCTGACTTGAAATTGTACTACAAAGCAACAGTAATAAAAACAGTATGGTGCTGGCACAAAAACAGACATATGGATCAATGGAACAGAATAGAGGACCCAGAAACCTTCCAGGACTTATCTGTGTAACCTTTGACCAATTGAACATCCCACATGGAAGAAAAATAGCCTATCTAACAAACATTGCTGGGGAAACTGGTTATCTACATGTAGAAGATGAATCTAGACCAATACCTCTGACAATATACTAAACTAAAATCAAAATGGAGCAAAAATCTAAACATTAAAACAGAAAAAAATGGACCTATTAAAAGATAAAATAAGTAAAACACTGGAAGTTATAGTCATAATCAAGGACTTTCTCAACAGAATTCCAATTGCACAAGAAATAACATCAAAAAATCAATAAATGGTATTATATCAAATTTAAAAGCTTCTGCACAGCAAATAAAAAATAGACAGAGAGAAGCAACAATCTATAGACTGGGAAAAAATTTGCTACCTATTTTTCAAGGAACATCGGAAATATGTATTTTTTTAAATTAGACAACCTCCCAAAAAATTTAAAAAATTAGACAACCCAAAATAAAAGACTAATAGCTAATGCCTAAATCTAATATCTGAAAGGACTAAGAACTTAAATACATGAAGAACTCAAAAAATTAGACCACCCAAAGGAAAATAAGCAATCAAAAATGGACAACTGAAAAGAATAGGCACTTCTAAGAAGTACAAATGATCACCTTAAGACCATAATGTTAAGAGAAGTAATTTAGACACACATTGCATAGTTTGTCTTATATGAAAAACTTAAATGTATAAATGATATAAAAGATAATATAAAAAAGAGGAAAAGTTATTTAATCCATCACATTTTATGTATCTAGAAGAGTATCTTGACAGTACAATTGTCTTACATGTTTTACATGTTCTTTTGCCTACTAGTCTTGTTTGTAATCTGTATGTGATAATTAACTTTATAAGATCTTATAATTATGATGTGCTACAAAAATGTGCTTATAAAAGTATTTTTAAAGAAATCACAAATGTCCAATAAACATATGAAAAAATGTTCAACATCTCTAGCAGTTAGAGAAATTTAAACTAAAACAACACAATGATGTCATCTTATTCTACAAAGAACAGCAATCAGTAAGAAATCAAATAACAAATGTTGGCATGGGTTGTGGTGAAAAAGAAACTCTTCCAAATTGTTAGTGATAATGTAAACTAGCACAATTATTATGGAAATCAGCATGGAGATTCTTCAAAGAATTAAAATTAGAAAATTCATTTGATTTAGCTGTTCCCCTTCTAGGTGTTTTCCCAAAAGAGCTAAAGATATCATATAACAGTAATACATGTATGTCAATGTTTATAACAAAACAATTCATAATAGTTAAATCCTGAAAACAGTTTGTATGTCCATCAACAGATGAATGGAAATGAAAAGATATTATCTATACCCCATGGAATACTACTCAGCTAAAAAGAAAGGTAAATTAGATACATTTGGAAAATATAATGTTAAGTGAAATAAATCCAACACACAAATTTAAATACTATAAATATAAGCAGAGGTTCAAAAAGGGTTAAGGGAGAGGAAGGAATATGTCATGTATACATACAAAATACCCACAATGAATGTAAATATTATGTGTTATAAATATGAATTAAAAATAACAATAATAATGAAAATGAGGACATGGGATCTAGTGATATAGGGAGAGAGGGACAAGAAAGGGAAGACAGTAAAAAAAAGAATCAAGATTTGTAATGTACATGTACCTATTCCCTAAGATGAAAGCAAACTATAGATATTTTAAACACATACTAATAAAATTTTTATAAACTAAGAGAAAAATCATCTATTTTATAATATGTATTTTAATCTAGTAAAATACTTGTTTAGTTTATTGTGTTTTTACACAATAGTCAATAAAATACATTGTTTTACAAGAAAATGTAAATACAGAAGTTTAGAAAATATTATTTAAATTCTTACAAAAAAATGATTGTTTTATCTTAAATTTTTACTTTGTATTGTTTGATTCCTGTTTAGAAAAAAATCTAGAAAACATTAAAAAGTACTCTATAAAGATTAAAATCAGGCCAGGCATAGTGGTGCACATCTGTAATCCCAGCACTTGGGTAGCCATAGGTAAGAGGATCACCATGAATTCGTGGTCAGCCTGGGCTATAAAGTGAGTTCAAGGCTGGCCTGAACTGCATAGTTAAACTCTGTCTCAAACAGACAAAAAAGAAGGAAAGAAAGAAAAAGAAGAATACAGATATAAATATGTTCAGCTTCCTTTTCCACCTGAACTTGGGTGTGAAAATAGACAAGAATGATGTCATGTGTTCAAATATTAATTTTTAAAAGTGCAAACTATAATGTATTTAATAATCTAAATCATGTAGAGAAATTTACCTTTGTTACTTTCTCATTGCTGGACACAGTACTCAAGACCCACAAATTAAAAGAGAATAGGTATATTTTGGCTCACAGTTTGTAGAGATTTCAGTCCATAGTCAAATGGTTCCAAGGCAGCTTGGCATGGAGAAGAGAAACAGTTCATGGCATGGCAGACAAGAAGCAGACAGAGCAGTAGAGACTGGCATGAATGGACATGTTGAGGAAATATAAGCAACTCCATGAAAATTTCTCTAATAATGAAAGGGATCTTTTTAAGGCAAGAGGTCTGGGATGAGCATGTAAGAAAATCAATGAAATCTGAGTTATTCTTTGCATGTCCCTCACATGATAAAGCTTAACAATTCAGTTTACTCTTTTTGTTGTAATTTGTCTTGTCACTAAAGCAATTAATTTCTTTAAAAATAGAATTCAGTATATTCCATTTGCTATTTCACTGATATGGCTCTAATTCTTGTTCTCAATACTGATGTGGACTAATATAGTAGCTACTATTTTTCAACCACCACTTTTATATTCTAACAATCCACTCCCCTAATTACTGTCACAAATCTCTCTGGCAGCTCCAACCAGCAAACAATGGTTGTATTTATCTTGTCTCTCATCTGATTACCTTTGAATTGATAGGAGAAATATGCAACTAAATATAAATCTATAAAAGAAGGGATACTATTATCTGAAATTTTGTGTCCCTCAAAAATTCATCTAATGCTAGAAAATTTAACCCTAAATATGATAATAATAAGGTGAGGGCTTCTGGAGCTGACTAGGTCATAAAAAAGGAGCAACTGTGAATAAGATTGGTGCCTTGTGAAAAGTCTGAAAATGTTTGTCCCTATTTCTGCCACATAAGGGTACAGGCATAAGGTGGCATCTTTGAGAGGAAGAGTGAGCTCTTTCCACACCAAATCTGTCCATATCTTTGATGTTAGCTTTTCCAGCTTTCTGAAGCTGCCAACAATACATGTCTATTGCTTATACATTACCTCTAATATATCCTGTTACAGCAGCTGCCATGGACTAACAAATAAGAAGAAGGATGTCACAGGGGAGAAGAAAAGAAATATTGAAGAATTTCTGGAATATGTGGGTGATCAACTCAGAGTGGAAATACTCATGTGGCTCTAATTCTTGTTCTCAATACTGATCTGGATTAATATAGTAGCTACTATTTTTCAACCACTTCAAAGTAAGGAACTCCTGAGAAATAGTTGTAAATGAAGAGGGATATTCTAAAAAAAAATTGCTCTCTTAAGGATTAAAAAAGTTAAAGTCACACCAACTGTGCTGGATTCATAATGTATTATTTTTGAGCAAAATGAATCAGAGATAAATCTGTATTGGTCATCATAACCTTATCACCTAAAATATTACTATTCCTAATGTTATTTAAATTTTACCTCTCTATGTAAAATGAAACATTTAATACTAGTCAATGCCATAATTTTTCTGGGTGGATACTAGAAGTAAATATTCTACTGAAGAGCCAGCTTTTATTCTGACCTGGAACCTAAAAAATAGGTTGATGGACTCAGTTTTGGTGAACTTTGAGAAAGGCTATGGAAATTCAGAAAGGGACCAGATGAGATGCCTTGCATTTCAGAGAGTTTAAGGATAAGAGTTGCCACTTCCTTTGCAATCTTCCATACTTCCTTAGGCATCCTTTTAAATCCCTTTTAGTAGTGAAGAATATTTGCTTTAATGAATACCTCCATAAATGAACTGAAGTCTGCACCTGTTGTTCAGTTCTTTGAAATAATATACTGAGTATAATGAAGCACAAGCAAGCCCTTAACAACTACAGCTTTCTTCCTGGATCAAGTTAAATGGCACTTTTTTCTTAGTACAGGTTCTCACCCTGGTGACCTTCTATTTTCATACAAATAGACCTCTGTTACTGAAACAAATCAACATATGAACAGAAGATCGGCATAAGCAGACCTGCTGCTGCTGCTGTTGCTGTTGTTTTTCTGAAGAACTCAGAATTTACAAACTGATTTTGTTTTTTAAAAAATGATTCTTTTGGCTGGGGATTTAGCTCAGCAGCATAAGTGCCTGCCTTGCAAGCACATGGTCATGAGTTTGATCCCTGGTACTGATTTTTTAAAAAATGGTTCTTTACTTGAGCCAAAAAGCTCAAGTAAAGTACTCAAGAATTTACAAACTCATTCTGCTTTTTAAAAATGATTCTTTACTTGAGCCAAAAATCAGAATAAAATTTGACTTTCATTTTATATCTGTCTCCTCTACCACCTTAAAACTTTAGGTAAGATCCTTGTTCATCTTTGCATATAGGTATGTTAATCTAAAATCTGCATATTGATATGTTAATCTAAAAGGGTGTATTTGTCTAAAATGCAGCAATGCAAATTTAATTAGCTTTAAATGTACCTAACATATTCTCCACCTTCAAGACTGAGGACACCAAGATATAAGATTTACAGAAATAATCAATTACCAATGAGTACAAGGAGTTCCAGTCACTGCTCTAAACCTATGGTCACTTTGGATTTCAGGACAACCTATAAAACTGAGACTTTCTCAAGCAGAAACAATCATCTTATGGAAACTGGATTAGGCAATAAGGATTTTTCTGGAGCCACCATGCAAAACAAAAAAGGAGAGATCAAGAGAAGACATCCAGGGGAGTCAGTAGATTCCAACAGCAAAGCACAGAACATGGAAAGTTCAGCATCCTACCAACCATTGTCAGCATACTCCCATGGAGGAAATGAGGGGACACCCACAGAGAAGAGCAGAAGTAAACCTTCCACAAAATCAGAAAACAAATCCACCAAGGTTCTACTCCAAGGAGCCAAGAGAGAAAGAATGTCCTTTTGTGATTTCATTGGATGGAATAGATACCAGAACCTGGGATAGCAGCCTTTAAAGCCATGTAAGAGATAAGAAAAACAAGTGAAGGGAAGACAGAAAAATCCAGATGCAACATTTACCCTCTAAATCAATCAAGATCATTAGATCCATGGAGGTCTCCTGGGGAACACATCCAGAGTTCAAAACTATTACACAAGTTAGAAGTGAGCTGTACTCCCCAAGGCTGTGAAAGGCAATTGTCTCTAATTGTGTGGTTGATTGAAACCAGGCAGTAACACCAGTGATACAGGAACTGTGTGGAAGAATGGTGCATATTTTGGCAACTGTAGTTATTTTACCTTGCTAATTTGTTAGATTTGGGCTACTTGATCCACATCATTTTGGGCCTTCTTCCTCTCATCCCTCCTATCCTTCAACTTCTCCCTATTTTTAGGCCTTCTCTACTCCTATCACACCTTGCCTTCCACTCTCTCACTTTTTGATCTAATGGCAAAAACATAAAAAAAAAAGCTGCAGAAATTCCTTACAGAATAAGAATTAGCCAGTCTTATAAATTAAACAGTGCTATATAAGGGCACATCAGTATAATCCTTAACAAAATTAGGCTTAGAGAAACCAAAGAAAATTACCAACCAAAATATTAGCAGACACCAACTATGTCAGAGTCTTCCCCAATCTCTAAAGACATTGTCACCTATCCACATACCTTCTATTGACTATACAAATATTTTCCCACACCATCTCTACAACAGCTCTTTATCCCAGCTATAAAATAAAAAAGAGCAATATGTAATTTAGCAACTAGTGATTTCTTACTGTTTATTTTTTTTGAAATTCTGTAATATTTCTCTCCTTTAAATAAAATTTAAAGGAGAGAAATATTTTATCCCTTTAAATAAAAATTTAAAAAAATTTAAAAATGTGGTTCAACATACAGAAATCTATAAATATGTAACACAACACATAAACAGAAGCAAGGACAAAAAACACATTAATAGATGTAGGAAAAGCTTTTGACAAAGTCCAACACCCATTCATGATAAAAATATTGAAGAAAATAGACAAAGGAGTTCTGACCTCAACTTGAGAAAACTATTCAAAACAAAATAATGGCCAAATGTCATTAAGTGGGAAGAAATTTAAAGTGGTCCCTCTAAAATTAAGAACAAAGTAGGGATGTCCACTATCACCACTCTTGTTCAATACAGTATTTGAAACATTAATCACAAAAATCAGGCAAGAGAAGAGATAAAAGACATAAATATAGGAAAAGAACAAGTCAAGTTACCATGGTTTGCAGATGACATTATCCTTTACACAGAAGGCCCAAAAAAGTCCAACAAAACATTCCTAAAATTAATAACCAAATTCAGCAATGTATCAGAATACAAAATCAACACACAAAAATCACTAGTGTTCCACTACACCAATAATTAACTCACTGAGAGAAAGATTAGAAAATTCCAGCTTCAATAGCATCAAGAAAAATTATGTATTTAGGAATCAATCCAAATGAGGAAGTGAAAAATCTCTACAACCAAAAACTATACACCTCTGAAAACAGAGATCAAAACGATTACCAGAAAACAGAAAGATATCCCTTGTTCCTGGATAGGCAGAACCGATATTGTCAAAGTGGCCATACTCCAAAACTGATATACAGTTTTCATGCAACTCCAATCAAAATAGCAGTAACATTCTTCACAAAAAAAGAGAATCCTGTCAGGAATATAGTGGAACAATGAGCAGCAGCAAATCAGTATCTTTATGATTGGCAGACCAGATGCTGGACTATAGCAACTTTGAGGAAGAGAAGAAGAAAAGAGGTGGATCCTTGAGACCCAAGAAAGTTCTGAAGGAAGACTTGGAGCCCACAGGGAGAATGAGGTGATAGACCATTATGCAAACTATTTTTCCCTGATTCCTGGCTTGTGGCATGAGAGAGGAAGCTCAAGCCTACAGAGGGGAATATGACATTGGGGAACCCTAGAAGGCTTCATGGAGAAATTCATGACTGAAGCAGAGCATTGGATGCTGTGGGTTACAATACCTGCTGGGTGACTCCAATTCAAACACCCCTAAGAGAAGGTGTTTCATTGGATGCCATTTTGGGATAGACCCAGTTGAGGCTAGGAATTTCTGGAGACATGGTGTCATAGTCAGGGTTTGTAATGGAATAAATTTGAACCTGCAGCAACTAGATAAAGAAGAGCAAGTTAAACCCAAAGCATGTATGAGGGAGGAGATTATAAAAATCATAGCAGAAATTAATGCAATGAAGGCTAAGAAATCAAAACCCCACGAATGCAGGAATGGTTCAACATATGTAAATCAATAAATGTAATACACCCTATTAACAGAACAAAAACCACATGATCATCTCAGAAATAGCATTTGATAAATGTCCAACACTCGATAATGATAAAAACCTTACAGAAAATTAAAATAGATTGTCTTTATCTGAATCTGATTAAAACAAGCCAACACTATAGTAAATTATCAAAATCTGAAAGATTTCACTGTAAAATCAAGAACAAGACAAGGATGTCCATGATCACCAATCCTATGCAATATAGTTCTGGAAACACTACACGGAGCAATTATACAAGAGAAAGACATAAAAGGAATAAAGATAGGAAAGAAACAAGTTAAATTATCATTGTTTATGGTGACTATACATAACTACTACATACAGAAGTCTTCTACTATACAAAGAAGGCTCCAAAAACTTCACCAAAAGAATTCTAGATTTAATAACCAATAGGAGCAAGGCTGAATATAAAGTTAACAGTATTCTTGTACAAGAATCTATAGTATTCCTGTACACAAATAACAAATTCACTAAGAGAAATTAAGGAAACCATACCTTTTATAATAGCCTTCAAAAAATGAAATGCTTAGGAATTGATCTAATGAAAGAAGTAAAAGCCCTCTGTATTGAAAACTACAGTATTCTGGAAAAAGAGAACAAAGAGGATATCTTAAAATGGAAAGATACCCCTTGTTCTTGGGTAGGAAAATCAAATACAGTGAAATTGGCCATGTTTCAAAAACACTGTTACATAGATTTAATGCAATCTTAATCAAAATATCACTAGCATACCTCACAGAATTAGATACCTAAAATTTATCTGGAACCAGAAGAAACATAGAATACAAATATCAACACTGGACAACAAAGGAAAGACAGGAGACATCACAATCCCTGGCTTGAAATTATAATACAATGCTATCATGATACAAAAAAAAAATGAACAAACAACAAGAAGACAGACCTGAAGATTAATGGAACGTATTAGAAGATGCATAAACAACTCCAAACACACTCAACCACCCTATCACTGACAAAGGAGCAAAGCACATACACTAAAAGTCTCTTTACTAAGTGGTGCTGGAAAAACTGATTTTACACATGCCAAAAACTAAAACTAGACCCATGCCTGTCACCGTGCACTAAAGTCAAAATGGATCAAAAAATCTAAATATTAAAACAGAAACTCTAAATCTACCGGAAGAGAAAGTAGGTAGAAAGTTTGAAGATACAGGTTTAGACAGTCTTCATTTTTAAAAAAAACCAGATTATGAGAAAAAGTCCAAATAATCAACAGCAGGGACCTCACTTTATTAAAAAGATTCTTCACATCAAAGGAAATAAATAATCAAAAGAGTGAAAAGAAAATGCACAGAATGGGAACAATTTTAGCAAATTGCCCCCCAGACAAAAGACTTCTATCTAGGACATATAAAGAATTGAAAAAAATCAGACTCCCCAAATTCAAAGATCTAATCCAATGAGTAACTGAGAAGAACATACACTTCTGAGATAAATACAAATGGCAAATAAATATATGAAAAAAATATTCAACATCACTGGTCATTCAAGAGATACAAATTAAAACAACACTGAGCTTTCATCTCACTTCAGAAAGAATAGCTACTATTAAGAAATCAACCAGTGGGGCTGGAGATTTAGCTCAACAGCATACATACATGCCTATGTGGGAAGTGCAAGGTCATGAGTTCAATCCCTGGTACCAAAAAAAAAAAAGAAAGAGAGAAAGAAAGAAAAGAAGTCAACCAACAACAAATGCTGGTGAGGCTACAGGAGAAAAGGTACCCTTTTCCATTGTTGATGAGAATGCAGACAATGCAACCACTATGGAAATCAGTATGAGATTTCTCAAATATCTAGAATAGAGGTCCCATTCAACTCAGCTATTCCCCTTCTGGTTAACTCTCCAGAAGAATTAAATACATCATACTACAGGGATACATATGTGCCTATGTTTATAACAGCAGGACAATTTATAATAGTTAAATCTTGGAAACAATCCAAATGCCCATCAACAGAGGAATGGATAAAAAAAAATATGTGGTTTTGAAGATGGTGGATCAGTAAGTGGCAAAATAGGGAGCCTATCTGAGATAAACAGCTCAGATGCCAGAATAAAACATCCTGGAGACCAAATGGAGAGAGGTGGATCCTCTTGATCCAGGAAGAAACTAAAGGGAAAGAAAGAAGAAAGGAAGAAAGGAAGAAAGAAGAAAGAAAGAAAGAAAGAAAGAAAGAATAGAATAGAATAGAATAGAATAGAATAGAATAGAATAGAAAAGAAAAAATTGTGGATGGAATGCTGTAGCCAGACTCACTCTCATGGGAGCCAGTCTAAAACTGAATTGTGTATGAAATGCCACTCGAATCCAGACACACATTGTCACTGTGAAGTCAGGGTTGGCAAGCCTGAGGACCTCAGTGGAAGGAAGTGTTTGCAGAGGGGAGCAGCAGAACAGAGAGCAGCACTCAACACAGAGGTCTGGCTTGGAGATCTGCACTGGCTCACAGTGATTGTGTGGAAATCAGTCCTCCTGCAGGACCGGGTGAGGGAGCTGGGCAGCATTTTGGAGTCAGGCAGGATAAACCCAGAACCAAAACTGCAGCAGCTTCAGTCAGCCACTCCTAGAACAGAGCAAATTACTGAGAATTGCTTGGACTGAGTATTGCCTCTGTGCACAATCCAATAGCAAAAGACAAGGTCTCCCTGAAACTATACCTAACTGGCCCTGCCCACGTGGCACACACTAATGTGGTGAAGACTCCCAGGGGTTGATCAGCTCAGAAGGGAGGGGCCAGACTGCCCTGCCCCTGCTAGTACTTCAGGGGTCACCAGCAGACTGGGGAGGGCAGCAATCCCTAGCCAACATGCTTCAGAATAATCACAGCCAATACAGGAAGTGCTGGGGACCCCCATTGTCCACTCACCCAGAGGAAACCAGAAACATGACAAGAGGAAGAAACAAAAGGAAATCTCTAGCCCCCAACACAAACACTACTGGCCCAGGGGAGGTAAACACAGAAGAGACCAGGGGTTGCACACCTGCAGTTTCTCAAAAAGCAGCATCTGACATAAAGAATTATCTTTGTGACATTATAAAAGAACTAAAAACAGAAATTCTAATACAAGTAAAAGAAGATATAAGAAAAATAATAAAAGAAATGCTAAGTATCTCTCAAGAAGACACAGATGAAAGAATGGAGGGACATAGAAAAAGGAGAGAAACCTTCAATGAAGAATACTTTTAAAAATTTAGAATACATGAAACAGATTCAAAGAGACTACCAGGAAATTAAAAACTCCATTGAAAGCTGGCAAAACTGCTTGAAAGAAACTAAAGATAGACTATCAAACCTTGAAGACAGGTTTGCAACATGTGATCATGAAAGAAAAGATCTGTTAAAGATAACAAGGAACCAGGAAGTAACAATACAAAGGCTAGAAGACAACAAGAGGATTTATAACTTAAGAATAAAAAATGTGAGTGAAGAAGCAGGGATAAACACAAATGAAATGCAACTTTTTACAGAAATAGTTAAAGAAAACTTCCCAAGCATAGGAAAAGGAAATGTTATCCAGATATATGAAACATGCAGAACTCCAGCCAACTATAATCAAAATAGATTTACACCCAGACATATAATAATCAAGATACCAGAAATTCAGCACAAGAACAGAATATTAAAAGCTGTCAGAGAAAAGAAACAGATCAGCTATAAAGGAAAACCATTAGAAGTACAGCAGACTTCAAATCAAGAAGAGCTTGGAGTGAAGTATTCCAAGCCCTGAAAGTATATAACCTCCAACCTAGATTGATGTACCCTGCAAAACTATCTCTCAAAATTAATGGAGAAACATGATGCTTCCATGACAAAGAGGAACTGAGGGAATTCATGACCACCAATCCAATGCTACAAAAAATACTGAAGGACATTCTAGAGAAAGAGAGAAAAAAAAGGCCATAGTTTCAAGAACAGTGACACAGGAGGCTCACTGAACAGAGAAGACAGTGGAATGAAGGGGAAAAGTAGACAACCAATGGCAGAAAAATAGCATGGCAGAAATGAAGCAGAGAACATTGGCCATGATAGCTAACATGGATAGCCTTGATATATAATAAAAAGAAACACAGACAGAGTGGATCAGGAGGTAGGGTCTATCAAGATGCTACATATAAAAAATATATTTAACCTGAAAGAAGGTTTATGGACTGAAAGTCAAAGATGAGAAAATAATGCTTTATGTGACAGGTAACCAAAAAAAAAAAAAAGTGGGAGTAGCTCACCCACTAGCTACAGATTGGTTGGAAAGACATAACACTTTTATATAATGGAGAACTACTCAACTATAAGGAAGGAAAACCTTGAGGCTCTTGTAGGTAAATCAATACAACTTGAAACCAAGTTCAGGGGTAAAAATGTTCAGAACCACTTAGGTAAATATTGAGTTGTCTCCTTAATCTAAAAACTAAATGAATTAGTGGGATACAAAATGTACAATGTACCCTGAGAAAGCAAAAGGGGAGGAATTGTTTATATAGGGGAAGCAGAGGACATTGTTAATCTTGTATCATAATTTGAAACCCATATTGCTTTCATCGCTCTGTTTAGTTTGGTTTTATTCTGTTCCAGTTTGTCCACTTGTACTAGATTTGAGGATAAAGACAGGTATTCCAAAGATAGCAGGGTATACTATGGTAACAATTTTAATTTCCTATTAACATAATTAACCCTGTATTGCTTTCACTGCCTTGTTTTGACTGATTTTATTTGAATCTGTCTTGTTCAATCACCATCTTGTCTTGACTGATTTTATTTAAATCTATTATGTTTGATAGTATCAAATCTGAGAGTATAGGCAACTACTCTGAAGACAATAAGTTTCATTATGATACCCATACTGGTTTGACTATTACCCTCTTTTGAAGTCCTATAATGTCTCCAATGTTTTGTTTTTATTGATTTTGTTCTATACTACTATGTTCAATTTTATTGTACCAGATAATATGGGCAATTCTATTGAAGATAGCAAGAGACATCATGGTAACCATTGTATATCACCTTGTACTGTGGTTTTAAATCATGTATTATGTCTATCCTTTTGTTTTGAATAACCCCATTTTTTTCTCATTTGATTTTATTCTTTTCAAAATAAAAATAAAAAAAGAAAGAATGGCAACCATCAAGAAATCAAATAACAAAAAGTTAGCAAGTCTATGGTTAATGTTACAATGCTAATACAACCATTGTGGAAATCAATATGAAGATTCCTCACAAAACTAAAAGTATCATTGAGAAGATCCAAAGTAATGTTGCTAGCCTCCATTTAAAGTCTTTGAAGATGACCTTGGAGATTAGTAATATCTCCATTCAAATTTGTATGAAAAGCACCATGGAGAAGATGTTGGACTTCCTCCTATGATTCAGAATGATTGAAAGGAGTAAGAGTAATGCATACTTAAAAAACTTGAACAATTCCCATTAACTTTATTTTGTGACTTAACAATTTTATTCACAGTTATTTTCCATGGGCTTTAATCAGGACTTTGCCATTAAATAAATCACTTTCATTATCAGCTAGTATATGGAAATTGACATTCTGTAGTCCTTCAGCTAATGAAAAGCAGCTTGACTTCAGTCAGATTTATCAACTTGAAATTTGCTAACGACTGACCAAGCTGGGTGTGATAGTGCATACTTATAATCCCAGCACTCAGGAGTCTGAGGTAGGCAATCATCATGAGTGTGAGGCCAGTCTGGGCTACATAAACATGCTCAAGGCCAGTACTACATAGTGAGACCCTGAAACAAAAAAAAAAATACAGAACAAAAATGTATCATATGGCAAATCTTTATTCTTATTATGTGATGCATAATAACATTGTCAAAATAATTTTTAAAACAGTAAAAATAGATAAATAAAACCATTTGACTTTTTATCCATCACTATTCCTTTTGTCATTTATATTTACAACTGGTAATAATGGAAGGAAGAGAATTTTAATTACCTCACATTTCAATAAATGATTTTAATATTTTTAATAGTAAGACTGTATTAAGGTACATATTTGTATTCTTAAATGCAATTTCCTGAATTACAAGGATATTCATTATCTAACTGTGATAACTATAATCTTAGGTCACATTAACTTTCCTGACTAAAAACTATTTTAAACTTTATGTTGTAAAAAGGATAATAGCAGTTTTTAAAAAATCTTTCCACATTTCATAATACTTCCTGTCAAAACAACCCAGATAAAAGCATTTAGCTTTTAAATTTTCTAGTGCATTATTCCAACTCAAATAGTGTTTAGTCTAGAAACCATCACTAGACTTTTCCTTAAGAATTAGATTATTCTCTTTATCCCAAAGAAAGTGAAAATTCCATCTGCATATGGTTGGATGTTGTTTCTTGATCAATTCTGCCTGTCTGTTTCTTTTAATCAGTGAATTGAGGCCATTTACATTAATGGTTATAACTATTATATATAGGTTTATTGTTGACATGTTATCTTTCTGATGTTGTGTCTTAACTTTCCATTCTGTTTAATTGTCTGTCTGTGGTTTTTTCCTATGTACATCTAGAATGTCTTTCAGTATTCTTTGTAGGGTTGGTTTGGTGATCATGAAGTTCTTAAGCTGTTCTTTGTCATGGAAGTATCTTATTTCTCCATCCATTTAGAAGGACAGTTTTGCAGGGTACAGCAGTCTGGGTTTGAAGTTGTTTTCCTTTAGGATATGAAATATTTCACTCCATGCTCTTCTTGACTTCATTGTTTGTGTTGAGGTGTATGCTGTGATTCTCATAAGTTTTCCTTTATAGGTGACCTGTCTTTTCTCTCTAACAGCTTTTAATATTCTGTTCTTATGTTGGATATCTGGGATGGTGATTTTTATATGTCTAGGTGTAGTTTTATTTTGGTTATGGCTGTTTGGAGTTCTATATGCTTCACTAATCAGAATGTCAGTTTCCATTCCCATGTTTGGGAAGTTTTCAGCTTGAATTACTTGTGTAAATAGCCTTTTGATATCATTTTTTGTGTTGTCTCCTTCTTTTTCATTTATCCCTCTTAATCTTATGTTATTTTTCTTTGCATCATCTTGCAACTGTTGAATTGTTATTTCCTGATTTGTTGTTATTTTTAGAAGATCTTTCCTTTCCTGTTCACTAGCTGCAATCTTATCTGTGAGGTCTGAAATTCTATATTCAGTTTCATTGAGGAAGTTCTGGCAACTTACAGTAGAAGTTTTTATTTCCTGTATACCTCTTTTAATCTGCTTCATGTATTCTGTTTGTTTCTTATACTGTGCATTCAGGATTCTGTTTGCTTTATTCCTTTAATTGTAACTGTGTCTTCCTTAGATGCATTCACTATTTCTTTCACTACTTTTATCATTTCTTCTTTTGCCTGGGAGATTATTTCTAATTTGAGTTCCTTTATAGCTACCCATACTTGCTTCTTTATTTCAGTTGATATCATTTCAGGTATTTCAGGTATATGACTAGTATTTTCTTCCATGTATGTGGCTCCCAGGCTTTCTTGGGATAGGCTGGAGGTTTGAGATTGCATTTTCGTCTTTCATCTTGTCATTTTTCTATATTTCTGTGTTTCAAGTAATGTTCCAAAACTTTTCCTGAGCATCTTGGAAATCACCTCCTGTACCTTCAGTTCCCAG
This sequence comes from Hydrochoerus hydrochaeris, assembly GCA_004027455.1. NCBI lineage: Eukaryota > Metazoa > Chordata > Mammalia > Rodentia > Hydrochaeridae > Hydrochoerus > Hydrochoerus hydrochaeris. The sequence continues at coordinate 14,099 of PVLA01011803.1, read as the reverse complement.
GACTCATGGGCCTTGGGTCCCCTGGTTGAATAATGAAGGTCCCTGGGCATGGTCCACTCAAGCCTGCAAAGTTTTCAAGGCTATTCCAGTGTCCTATGGAGCTGGGCCAACACCCAAGCATGGGAGCAATGTCCCAAACACTCCTGGACCAAAGCCAGGGTGCTGGAACTTCCCTTGCTGCCTTGTGATCTGGAATTCTGCTGGAAGCCCCACAGGTCTACCTCCTCTCTGGGTGCTGGCTTGTTCCCCTAGTTGAATAAAGGTCACTGGGTGTGGTCCACTAAAGCCTGCAAAACCTCTCCAGTCTAGTACAGTGTCCTAGGGGGCTGGGCAGGCACCCAAGCACTGGGAGTGATGTCCCAAACTCCCCTGAGCCAAAACCAGTGAGCTGGAACTTCCCTTGCAGCCCTATGATCTGGAACTCTGCTCCCAGCCATGCGGGCCTACCTCTCCTCTTGGTGCCAGCTTTTTCCCCTGGTTCATCAGTTGATTTCTTGATGGAACCTATTCTTTCTGGATTGAAATGAAATCACAGTGCTGTTTTAATTTGCATTTCTCAAATGACCTGTGATGGTGAACATTTCTTCATGTATTTATTTTCCATTTGGATATCTTCATCTGAGAACTGCGTGTTCATCTCAGATACCCATTTTTTGGAGGTCTTTGAATTTGGGGGGCTTGATGTTTTTCAATTCTTTATATGTTCTGGATATAAGTCCTTTGTCTGACTAAAAAAAATGTAGTTTATCTTAATGTTCAGGAGGAAAAAGAAATAACTTGGATGTACACATAGCATTCTTTTATCTACAGCTAACATTTGCAAATTCACCACAAATACTTTCTCAATAAATCAGACACTGAACTGATCAAGACATACCATATTGCAAGACTTGTTTTTCAGTCTACAAACTTTTTTGTGTTAGACTGGGTTATTGTTCTCCTAGATTTGCTACCTCCATGTAGATTACACATCCACACTCTTGACCATGTGATTTTTCAATGTTTCCTCCCATGGTAGAACATACTTTCAATGATATCTTGTTGTCATTAACATTTCTTTTAAGTTCTGGGCTACATTTATTGTCTCATTTTTATATGATGGAACTGAGAAGAGAGAGGTTACTCAGTTTTCCTTAGACCACTCCATAATCATTAGGATTTGACTGCAGATGACCTGAAAACAGCTTTAGGTGTCCCAAACTCCAAGCTACACTTTGCCAATAAACACTCTTAACCCAAAATTTTTACTTTGATAAGTTCCACTAATAATAAAGGAGAAGCAGGGACTAGATTTACCATCATATCCTAAGCAAGTATAAAACAGAAAAAATGGTATGAAACAAAATGGTTCTCAGACATTGACCAACAAGAATTACAGCACAGTCAACCTAATAAGGAAGGAAACATATGAGGTGAGCCCAAATATTGCCATAGCTCATTACTTGGGAGTTCCCACACTACAGCTCAGTGATGACATTTCCAAGCAGAATCACTATCTCCTGAGCTGTAGCAACTTCAATGTTCTGGAAGATAGAGGCTGCCAGAAGTCATGAATACTATACTGAGAAGGATAGAGCACTGGAGATCATCACAAAGTCCTCCCTGAATTCTATGAGCTATGGTACATGCATATATGAAGAAATGCTCAGAATCTGAGGAAGAACAATCCTAAAGTAAAAGGCAAAACAATTTCCCAAATTCATAGAGAGCTGGAAATAGCCAAAGTGGAAAGAATTCTTAATACAAAGGTAACAAGTGGAGGCTTTCAAAATGTACTGAATTATCTCTGTAATGGGACCAAATTATCCCCCAAACTAAGGACCATTCTAGAAACCTTCAATCCTACCTTTTAAATAATCTGTTTCCAAGTAACTTAACTTACCTCATAACAAAGCCCAAAGTCATTTAAATCATACAAAAACTTCAGTACCCAATAACATGGCATTAACAATGTCTATTTTGCAATTAAAATTGCCCACTGTAGACAAAATTGCTCAAATCCATAAAATGGTGATGAAACCCAGTAGGTCCCAAGGAAAATAAGGCAGAAAATCTGTAGAATGTTACCCAAAGATAAAATGGGTCAGAAATTATTATGTGAGGCAGAGGTGAGTCATCAGAACTGTGACCTGAGTGTGTCTCAAAGGAGAAAGGAAGAGGGCAGATAATTTTCTCAGGATGAGCCATGAAATGGTGGTGGTAATTCTGCAGTTAACTGAATGGCAATAAACAGCAACAGAAGGAAGAGAAATAGAGAAGAAAACAAATGTCAGCGACTACATTGAGAGAACTGATTTATTGATGAGGAGGAGGAAATGAAAATTGAGAAAACTATCTTTCTTCCTGCAGTTTCCTGTTTCCCTTGGTGTATACAGCATGTCTTGGTTCTGCTCAGTTTTTCTTGATTTTACTGAAAATTTTCATGGGAAGGAGCTCAGGGTTTCTGTTTCTCAAAGATTATTTCAGTAGCTAGATGACAAGAGAAGCCTTAGAAGAATCAATGGCATAGGAATGGAATTGACACAAACAGATATTTCATTCTCATTACAATTTTCCTCTTACAAATACAAAACCCTCCAGTCTCCAGAGGTGAAGACCCTTGCAGTATATCAAAAAATCAACAATTCCTCATGTTTTTCCTGAACAGAATCCTTTTATGTGTAGGTGAAAAATGCCAAGTGCTCATAGCATCTCTGAGACTGAATGCTAAGAATATAAAATATTTAGCTTCTTTCCTGCTTTTTCATTTTATCTCTCAAGGAAAGATTTTTAATTCTCTGTAAGACATTGATGAAAAGTCCTTTCCAGTCATATTTAGCCTATCTCTGCCTTTGCTTATTACCAGTGTTACACAGGAGGGACAATATCATTATTAAATCCAAATGGACATTGTATTGTGAAATATTTTTTAAGGATACTCTTACCTTCAGCCTATGCACTGGGCTAAATATTTGTGCATAACACTTCTAAGTTAATGTATTGAAATCCTGATTTCTAATATGATTATATTAGGTAATAGAGCCTTTAAAAGTATTGTCATGAGGGTACAAGATTACCTCACAAATGGGACCCTAATGAATGCTCCTTTTCTTTCTGCCATGTAAAGCTACAAGGAAAAGCTGGTAGTCTACAAGACAAGATAGCCTTCACTGGAACTCAAAAATGCTGACACTGTGATCTCAGATTTCCCCTACCTTGTGGAATTGTAGATTTTTTGTTTACAAGTACTTAGTTAACAGTTTCCTGTCATAACAATCAAAATAAGACAGTATAGATAGACACAGTACATAAGACAAGTGACATAAGGATTGATTCAGTTCAAACAGTAAATTGGTAGTAAAATGTGGAATATATTAAAGGCTTATCTTCTACTTGAGAATTTGTCAAGCAGATATTCCAAAAAGTTATTGGCTGGAATTCAAAACACTGTATTAACCCTGTTAGATTTTCAGGACCAAAAATTGTTTAGTTGACATGAATCTTGTCTTGCTTCCTATTTATTTTACATTAGTATCTAAAATTTCAATTTCAATTGCTTCTATTTGACATAATCTGCAATCATAGAATACAGTAATTATTTTTCCCTGAGGCCCAGTTATTTGCTAACATTTCATTGGAGTTTTGTGTAGTTCAAATAACAAGTCCTTCAGTAAAATTATCAAGCCTTTCCCTGCAGCTATTTGAAGCAATTTGTCCTAAACCACATAAGATTTAGCTATGACAACACTCATAAATGAAACAAGAAGAGGCAGGTTTTCCTGTCAGCAGCACACAGAGAAGTTTATTGGAGTGAATAAATTAGTCTATTCTGCCATTTGTTCTTGTATACACAGTAACAAGGCTAGAGAAACTTATATAAGGATTTATTGAGGAACTGAGCAGTACCCTGACATTACATAAGGAATATTTATGGAAATTTTATCTTATAGGGCTGGATGTTTCATTCACTTTCACATTTACTGGACTTCTGCTTTATATAAGACACAGTATCTGGACCTAGGAAATAGCAAGTTTGGGTAAACACAGTCCCTGCCTTTAAGAGGTTGTCAGTGTCACAGAGCAGACATTGAGTAATGAAATAAAACCAGTGTAGCATATGTAGAATTATAGAACTATGTACAATACTGATACCAACAGGGATGAAAAACATTCCAGATGATTCCATCTGAGATAGGGTGAGGGTCCCAGAGGAGATTAATCTGAGTTTTGAAAATTAACACATTTTCAAAATGGATAAGCATGGAGACTAGAGAATGGTTATGTAAAAGCCAAAGTAGTGAAAGAACTCAACTTGTTCAGAGGTCTACAAATACTCTCAACATGATGAAGCATTAGATATGAGACTTACCAAGACAGATTATGAGCAAATTTCTAGCTTAAATTACTATAAAGGATGTAGGGGTACCACATAATAAATTGAGGGGAAGATAGGATGTACTTACTGTGCAATGCACATTTGGAAGTGAATATTGGAGTCAAAATCCAGAAAACTAAGGATTAGAAATGTTCATCTAGAATACTTCTCCATCACAGATGAAATCAAAAGCACTGAGAATAGACAAGCACGTGAAGGGCAAGGATCTAGAAGGAAAAGTAATTTTCAATGAAACTTTCCCAAGAATCTCAATATTAAAAGACACAAAAAAGAGAAACTAAGAGGTTTCTTAAACTCCTAAAGGTGTTTTCTTTAAGTAATATACAATATAATTGTATGCATAAGTATGTGTATTTATACATATGTATGTATCTTTGTGAATCCATAGACATAATCAAATTCTCAAAATATGGTACTTGTCTTCCCCTCTCCTCAAAAAAAAGACAAATAGCTATCTAAAAACATGCCTAGGAGAAAAACCAAGAAAGATCACTCTCATAATAGTTAATGCAGTTCAACTTTTCCCCTTAAAAAATAATTTTAGGTAATTAAACAATGATTCTTCAATAGAAAAACTTTAGAGCAGGATGATAAGGTACTAGGAAGGGGTGCAGAGGCTCCCTAACACTGTGACCACTTTCTTTCTGTCCAATAGCATCCAAAAAATGATATACCTAGGTATCAATCTAATGAAGGAACTAAAAGATCTCTACAATGAAAACTGCAGTCCTGTGTAAAGTACTCTGTAAACATACTCTGATACCCTCTGTGAAGAAGATATCATAAAATGGAAAAATATCTCTTGTTCGTGAGTAGGAAGAACCAATATTTTGAAAATGGCCATACTTCCAAAACTGTTATACAGATTTAATGCAATCTAGATCAAAATGCCAATAGCATATCTCACAGAATTAGAGAAAACAATCTTAAAATTTGCTTGGAACCAGAAAAGACCTAAAATAGCAAAGGCCATTCTGGGCAACAAAGGCAAGGCAGGAAGCATCACAATCCTTGACTTGACATTATACTACCAAGCTACTGTGATAAAAACAGCATGGTACTGGCAAAATAAAACAGACCCAGGAATTAATGGAACAGATTAGAAGATGCAGAAACAACTCCAGACATACTTAGCCACCTGATCTTTCACACAGGAGCCAAACACCTTCACTAGGAGAAAGATAGCCTCTAATACATGGCATTGAAAAAACTGGCCTTTCATATGCCATAGGTTAAAATGAGGCCCATATCTTTCACCATATGTTGGAAATTACTAAGCAGCTCTGAGCAGGATTTAAATTTTACTAATTGGCTTTCTATGTTTATCTGTGAGTCTGTCCTAGGCCTCGGCCCCTTGCCTGGTGATGGGAGCTGATTCATAGTAAGTGAACCTCTATGAATCACTGGTCTGGGCTGAGGTCTGTAGTGATCTATGAGGCTAGAGATACCTCAAAGGGCAAGATAAGGCCACAGCTGTGGAAACTTGGCTCCAACCCCAATTAATAAGATAGAGACTTCAGCTGCAGAATTTACTCCTACTGTCTCACTTCTACCATGACTTCATGATAAGACAGTTCTAATGAATTGACTTGATTCATTACTTGGAGACATCCTTGAAGTGACTCCAAGGTCCTGCTCATTGCCTGAACTTTCCTGTTTCTCCACCCCTTGTTGGACTATTAAAAATAGACTGATCCAGAAAAGCCTTTGTCTTAGCTGTCAGAGTCTCAAGCTTAATTAAAGTGTTGTGACCCTCCCAGAGCCCTAAAATCAATTACAATGGTCTCATTTTATTTAACCTCCACCGTACACTCATTTGGGAGATTGGGGATCTAGGTCAGGACCCGATAACCATACACTAAAACTAAAATAAAAATGAATCAAAGATCTAAATATTAAAATATAAATATTAAATCTGCTGGAAGAATGGGTAGAATTGTGAAGACACTGGTGTAGACAAAGGCTTTACAAACAAAACCTTAAATGCACAAGAACTATCACAAAGAATCAACAACTGGGATCTCATTAAAAACAAGTTTTGCACAGAAAGATAAACCACTAACAAAGTGAAGAAATTATGCAAAGTGTGGAGTAAAATATTATTTTTAAAGGGAGAAGAATGGTGCGATAAATGTGTTTGAAGTGAGGGGAGCATCTCAAAGATTAATGGGAATGTATCCTTTACTGTAATTTTTTACTTAAAGATTTAAAAAAGATATCATTGAAGAAAATATATCCCAAAGAAAAATTACTGTGATAGTAGTCTCTTATAATATGAATTTTGGGATTACTCAAAAATTTTTCTTAGTGAGCTTCACTTCAGTAGTTTTTAATAACATTCAGGGCTTTGAGGTACCATAGTTTGGCCCATGAGACTATAAAGACATGGATTAAGTTGGACAGTTGAGATGTTACCCTTATGTGCAAAGCAATCTCAAAGGTTCTCCCCACAAACAGCCCAGGAATTCTCTCCATTTGGTCTCAGATGTGTCTTTTATCCTACTGAAGCTAATTGCTTGGGTCCATTACTGGCTGGCACCCAGATAAGGTAAATATTTCAGCTTCAGTTTGTTAGCTAGAAGTCAGTTCTAATTCTCAGCTTTATTAGCATGAAAGTGTATCCTTATTAAGATGTGTTCTTATTAAGCTTTGCCGCTCTGGATCCTACACTCCTTTTCCAGTACCAACATCAGAGGGATACACAGCTTTTCTCTATTAACCACTATCCAGTCCTCATTCATTACTCTTCCTCTTAAGCTCATATATATATATAATTTTTAATAATTTGTTATCAGATAGTCCCTTATATCTAGAATATAGAGAATTATTTGAGACAATATTGACAGAAAGAGTCCTTAGTATTTTGAAGCTCAAAAACTGGGAAGGTAGTTGATTATTCTTTGAAATTAATGGAAGATATCTACTTAGATACTGCCTAAGTTACCTCCTTTCTGAGAGGTAAACTGTTTTACTTCAAAAATCATAGTAGATTGTTTTGTTTGTAAACTTTCTTTGCCTTCCAGGGATTAATTGATGACTTGATTATTCCACAAATAATTATATAATACAATGTGCAATTACTAATCATAAGTGCTTTATAAAAATTAACTCATTTAATCTCGGGCATCAAGAGCAAAGCAAGAGACATCACAAGTCCAGACTTGAAATTATATTACAAATCTACAATAATAAAATCAGCATTACTGGAACAAAAATAGGCATATGGATCAATGAAATAGAACAAAGGATGCAGAAATGACTCCAGGTATGTTCACTTTGAGAAAAAGAACAAAACATATCTGGAGGAACAGTAGCCTCGTCAACGAAGGTGCTTGGAAAGTAGGCTAACTTCATGCAGAAAAACTGAATCTGGACCAATATCTCTCACCATTACTAAACTAAAATCAAAGTGGATCAAACACGAAAATGTTAAAACAAGAAAACACTTAAGCTGCTAGAAGATAAAATATGCAAAATTCTTGAAAACACAAGTAAAGACATGAGTTTCTAAACAGAACTCTACTTGACAAGAAATGACATCAAGAATCAAAAGTAGAATAAAATTAAATTAAAAAGCACAGCAAAGGAAACAAACAAAATGAAGAGACATCCTACAACATGAAGAAAACATGTTTCCAGCTATTCCTTAGAGGACCCATGTCTAGAATATATATAAAACTTAAAAAATTAGAACTCCAAAATAACAGGCCCAATTAAGATGTTTTATGCATGTATACCAACTTCCCATAGAGTGTAAACATTATGCACTGCATACATGTGCTAATAAACTAAAATTTGTAAAATGCACACACATAAAAATTTTATTACCCAAATAGGCTTTAAAATGTAATACTTAGAGAAATACCAAAATTCAACTATATGAATTTTAAAAAATGATAAAAAATTTATCAGAATACTTATGTGTTTTAAATGTAAAAAAGGTAAATATCTAAAAATTTAAAAGTGGCTAAATCACAGTACATTCATATAGTAGAATAATATAAAGCAATTAACATTATATATTGAAAGATTTTTACAAAAATTATTCAAACAAATAATGGTACAAATCAGTGGATTTCACTGTGATGTTTCCATACATGCATATATCATGATTTAATCATATCTACCCTCCCTATATCCTCTTCATAGAGTTTTTAATGCCATAGGTAAATGTCTGTGGGGGGGAATAAAAAATAATACACACACATGGAATAAAAAACCTGAAAAAGTAAAAACATGTTGGTATCACCAGTTTCAGGATGATGAGATTACAAGTAGTTTTTAGTTCTGCCTTTTTTCCCACTTGAATTATTTTTAAGCCCCCTTAGGACACTGGACTAGGCTCCAGAGGTTCTACAGGCTTGAGTAGACTATGCCCAGTGACCTTCATTCAACCAGGCCCGCACCGCCTCCATGAGGTGAGTTGCAGCTCACTAGGGCAGGCCCAGGAAAAGATTGGGACCATCGATCTAGGCAACTAGGTGCCTGCCCAGCCCCATTAGGACACTGGACTAGGCTCTAGAGGTTCCGTGGTCTTGAGTGGACCATGCCCAGTGACCATTCAACTAGGGGAGCCAGGCACACAGAAAGGGGAGCTATGCCCATGCCTCTGCCACACAGTGAGTTTCAGCTCATCAGGGCAGGCCCAGGAAAAGTTTGATCCTAGTGGCTGGGTGCCCAACCAAGCCCTAGGACACTGGACTACACTACCAAGGTTCCAAAGGCTTGAGTAGATCATGCCCAGTGACCTTTTTTCCACCAGGGAAACCAGGTCCACTGCAAAAGGGGAGACAAAGCTACATGAGTCCCAGTAGCAGAGGGCACAGGAGGTGATTTTCAACACATCCAGGGAAAGCTTTGGAACATCACTGGAAACACAGAAATGTAGGAAAATGACAAAAAGAAAGACCAAAAAGCAACATCAAACCTCCAGCTCATCCGAAGAAAGCCTAGGAGTCATGTACATAGAAGAAAATACTAGCCATACACCTGAAATGCCTGAAATGATATAAACTGAAATAAAGAAGCAAATACAGGAGGCTATGAGGGAACTAAAATCAGAAATAATCTTCCAGATAAAAGAAAAAATGATAAAAGTAATGAAAGAAATACTGAATGCAATCAATGAAGACACAGCTAAAAAATTAGAGGAACAAAGCAAAATGATAGAATGCCTGAATGAACAGTTTAAGAAATAAACAGAATAAAGCAGATTCTAAGAGATATATAGGAAATCAAAAACTCTATTGAAACTTGCAAAAACTGCCTCAACAGAAGTGAAGATACAATCTCAGACCTCACAGATAAGATTGCATCTAGTGAACAAGAAAGGAAAGATCTTCTAAAAATAACAACAAATCAGGAAATAACAATTCAACAGCTTCAAGATGATGCAAAGAAAAACAACACAAGATTAATAGAGATAAATGAAAAAGAAGGGGAAAACACAAATTATATCAAGATGCTATTTACAGAAGTAATAGCTGAAAACTTCCCAAACATGAGTATGGAAACTGACATAGAGAATAGTGAAGCATATAGAACTCCAAACAGCCATAACCAAAATAAAACTACACCTAGACATATAATAATCACCATCCCAGATATCCAACATAAGAACAGAATATTAAAAGCTGTTAGAGAGAAAAGACAGGTCAACTATAAAGGAAAACCTATGAGAATCACAGCATACACCTCAACACAAACAATGAAGTCAAGAAGAGCATGGAGTGAAATATTTCATATCCTAAAGGAAAACAACTTCAAACCCAGACTGCTGTACCCTGCAAAACTGTCCTTCTAAATGGATGGAGAAATAAGATACTTCCATGACAAAGAACAGCTTAAGAACTTCATGATCACCAAACCAACCCTACAAAGAATACTGAAAGACATTCTAGATGTACATAGGAAAAAACCACTAAGCAAGACAGACAGTTAAACAGAATGGAAAGTTAAGATACAACATCAGAAAGATAACATGCCAACAATAAACCAATATATGACAGTTATAACCATTAATGCAAATGGCCTCATTCACCAATTAAAAGAAACAGACTGGCAGAATGGATCAAGAAACAACATCCAACCATATGCTATCTACAAGAAACCCTTCTAACCCAAAAGGAAACTCAGACTGAAAGTCAAAAGATGGAAAACAATACTCCATGCAACAGGAACTCAAAAAAAAAAAAGTGGGGGTAGCTATTCTGTTTGCAGACCATGTGAACTTCAAACCAAGAATGGTCCAAAGAAATAAAGAAGGTCACTACATACTAGTTAGGGGAAAACTGCAAGAGCAAGAGATAACAATCTTAAATATATATGCACCAAATTCCAGAGCACCCAGCTACACAAAGCAACTATTAACAGAAATGAAAAATCAAACAGGCAATAATGCAATTATACAGAAGACCTTAACACACCATGGACACAAAAGGATAGATCAACTAGACAGGAAATCAGCAAAGAAATAACAGAACTGAATCACACCTGTGAACAAATGGATTTGATAGATGTATACAGAGTGTGCCATCCAACATCATAATATACATTCTTCTTAGCAGTACATGGGACATTCTCTAAAATAGACCATATACTAACCCACAGAACATATTTAAGTAAATTCTTTTGAATTGAAATTATCCCATGAATGTTATCAGATCATAGCGCCATGAAACTGGAAATGAATGATAAAAGTAACTGCAAAAATGCCGGAAACACATGTAAATTGAATAATACATTCTTGAGCAATCAGTGGATCACAGAGGAAATTAAACAAGAAATTAAACAATATCTACAAGCAAACGAAAATACAACTTACCAGAACCTGTGGGATGCAATGAAAGTGGTCCTCAGAGGAAAATTTATTGCACTGAGTTCCACATTAGGAAAACAGAACAAACACAAATAAGCAACCTGATATTACACCTGAAGCATCTAGAAAAAGAGCAGCAAGCCAAGCCCAAAGCCAAAAGGAGGGAGGAAATTACAAAGATCAGAGCAGAAATTAATGCAATAGACACTAAGAAAACAATGTAAATAATCAATGAATCAAAGAGTTGGTTCTTTGAAAGAATAAATAAAATTGACAAGTCCCTAGCCAACCTAATTTTAAAAAGGAAAGAAAAGACTCAAATTCATGCAATACAGAATGAAAAAGGTGAAATCACTACTGACCTGTGGAAATACAGAAGTTCATCAACAACTATTTCAAAACCTCTACTCTCATAGGTTTGATAACACAGAAGAAATGGACAGATTCCTAGAAACATATGAACCACCAAAGCTGGATCAAGAAAAAGGAAAACTGCTGAATAACCCAATTTCTATTAATGAAATTGAGAATGTAATCAAGTCCCTACCAACAAAGAAGAGCCCAGCCCCAGGCAGATTCACTGTGCAATTCTACAAGAAACACAAAGAAGACTTAATGCTGACACTCCTCAAACTCTTCAATGAAATTGAAAGGAAAGCAATTCTTCCTAAGTTTTTCCTGGATGCAAATATCACTCTAGTACCAAAACCTGAGAAAGACCCAACTAAAAAAGAGAACTACAGGTCAATCTCCCTAATGAACATAGATGCAAAAATTCTCAATAAAATATTGGCAAACAGGATGCAGCAAATCATAAAGAAGATTATACACCATGACCAAGTGGATTCATCTCAGGCATGCAGGGATGGTTCAGCATAAGTAAATCAATAAATATAATCCACCCTATCAATAGAACCAAAAGTAAGAATTACATGATCGTATCTATACATGCAGAAAAAGCTTTTGATAAGATCCAACACCCATTCAAGATAAGAACCTTACAAAGAATTGGAGTAGATGGTCTTTACCTCAATATGATAATGTCAAACCAACACCCAGTGTCATATTAAAGTCCAAAAACTGAAAGTCTTTACCTTAATATCAGTCATAAGACAAGTATGTCCCTTATCACTGCTCCTATTCAACATAGTACTGGAAATATTAGCCAGAACAATTAGACAAGAGAGAGAACTAAAAGGAGTAAAGAAAGGAAAAGAAGAAGTTAAATTATCATTATTTGCAGATGACATGACACTCTACATAGAAGACCCCCAAACCTCCATTGAAAGACTTCTGGATATAATAAATAAACTCAGCAATGTAGCTGGATACAAAGCCAATACTCAAAAATCAATAGCATTCTTATACACTAACAACAAAATCACTGAGAGAGAAATAAGCGAAGCCACAACCTTCACACTAGATCCAAAAAAATGAAATACTTAGGAATTAATCTAATAAAAGATGTTAAAGAGTTGTACAGGGAAAATTATAATACCCTGAAAAAAGAAATCGAAGAGAACCTCAGTAAATGGAAAGACATCCCTTGTTCATGGATAGGAAGAATAAATATTGTGAAAATGGCCATTCTCCCAAAATTGTTATACAGATTCAATGCAATCCCAATGAAAATACCACTAACATACCTCATAGATCTAGAGAAATCACTACTAAAATTCATCTGGAACCAGAAGAGACTTAGGATAGCAAAGGCAATTCTAAGCAGTAAAGCCAAGGCAGGAGGCATCACAAACCCTGACTTGAAGTTATACTACAAAGCTACTGTAATGAAATCAACATGGTATTGGAATAAAAACAGATCTGACCATCAATGGAATAGACTAGAAGATACAATTGTGAACACACTTAGCCACCTTATCTTTGATAAAGGGGCCAAACATGTTCACTGGAAGAATGATAGTCTCTTTAATAAATGGTGCTGGAAAAACTGGCTGTCCATATGCCAAAAACTAAAATTAGACCCATGCTTATCACCATGTACTAAACTAAAATCTAAATGGATCAAAGATCTAAATGTTAAAACAGAAACAGTAAATCTGTTGCAAGACAAAGTAGGTAAAAATCTTGAAGACATAGGGGTTGGTAGAGAATTCATGAAAAAGAACCAAACTGCACAGGAAATTCTTCCCAGAATCAATAATTGGGATCATGTCTTATTAAAGAGTTTCTGCATGTCCAAAGAAATCTCCAGCAGAGTGAAAAGAAAACCCACAAACTAGGAAAAAAATCTTAGTGAACTGTCATTCAGACAAAGCACTTCTGTCTAGAACTTATAAAGGATTAAAAAAAATCAGACCCCCGAAATTCAAAGACCCAATCCAAATATGGGCATCTGAGATGAACACACAATTCTCAGATGAAGAAATATGAATGGCAAATAAATACATGAAAAAATTTTCATGATCACTCACTGAGAGAAATTATGGAAATATTGCCCTTTACAATAACATCTAGAAAAAGGAAATACTTAGGAATCAACCTAACTAAAAATGTAAAAGACCTATACGCTGAAAATTATACTATGCTGAAAAAGGAGATTGAAGAGGATATTAGAAAATGGAAGGACATTCCTTGCCCTCAGTTAGGAAGAACCAATATTATGAAAATGGCTATACTCCCAAAAGTGCTATACAGATTTAATGCAATCCCAATCAAAATATCATTCACATACCTCACAGATCTAGAGAAAACACTCCTAAAATTCATTTGGAAACAGAACAAACCTAGAATAGCAAAGGCAATTCTGGGCAACAAAATCAAGGCAGGAGGCATCTCAATTCCTGACTTGAAACAGTACTATAAAGCCACAGTGATCAAATCAGCTTGGTACTGGCAAAGAAATAGACCTGAGGATCAATGGAACAGATTAGAAGATGCAAGCACAAC
>PVLA01011802.1:0-49806 GCA_004027455.1 Hydrochoerus hydrochaeris | reverse complement strand
TTTGCAGATATATGTGTTCATGTAAGACACACAAAGTGAAAAATAACTATTGGGGTGCTACTTTAAAGACAAACCTAAGTACTCAGTAAAATGGCCATTTTGCTTGTTTTTTAAGTTAAATTTCTTTTTTAAATGTCTGTTAGTACATGTCTGCAGTACCTAATGATTGCAGTCACTGCGGAGAACTGCTGCACATGCAGAAGATATTCTCTTTCTTTTTTCTCCTTCCCTCCACTTACTCTTATTTTTCCAGCATCAGATTCATTTATTTATCTTACAAGAACTTATACAGTTAATTGTCATTTATACAGAAAAAAAGACTAATTGACCAAAAACATAGAAAACAGGTAAGGCAATTATGCAAAGCTACGGAGCACTTTTAGAATGCAACACGCAAACCCTTCCTGTTACCTCCTTTGGAAGAACACAAAGGCCACTGGAAGAGTGACTGCCTGTTCTGAGGGACACTCACTAAGAGGGAAACAAAAGGTAAAATTTCAGGGCCAGGGACCCAGCTCAGCGGCACAGCGCCTGCCTGGCAGGCATGAGGTTGTGAGCTCTGTTGCCAGTACCAGAAGAACAGGTAGAATGGCATTGTCTTCTTTCTACATTTTCTGATTTGTAGATCCTTTAAATTCACTTTAAACCAATGAATCAAATAAAGCAATTGAATTAAATATCAACATCAATCATAATTTGTGTCCTGCTTCAAGACATCATGTGTTATTTCTTTTATACTTTCCAATTCCATTTGTTTCTCTGTTTATGTTTTGGTTTTTAATTAAGACTCTGCTTTGTATTTTTGTTAGGCTGCAACTAATATTCATGTTTCTGTAGAATGAATGTTTCAGTTAGCTAGCTGGAATCCTAAACTATTTTGTAAATTCTGGGATGCTTTATAATAATAATTCCACATGTTCACATTAGAAGTTTGAGAATTACTGTAAAGAAACTGCCACCCCATTATTAGAAATGTCTCTCTGTGCCTCTTTTATGATGCTGTATAAACTCATGTGTTTTACTTCTGTAGTAAACAATGGTGAATGCCTAGATTTAGTATGGTTCTGCTATGTCCAGACAGATTTTAAGTAACTAATTAATATTATGTCACATTCTAAAATGTATAGGAGATGATCATTTTCATGGAAGTATTGCTTGATTAAAGATGATAACATATTCTTTACCTTGGATCTTTCTTCCTATCTGGTATAGAGCATGAGAAAAAGCAAATGGTTCCCAAGAAGGAAATTGGCTTTGATTAAAAAGAAAAGGATTTAAATCCCATTGATGCTATTAGGAATGTCACTGGGAAATTTAATCATGAAGAAGAGGAGATTGCTCAGGGAAAAGGAGATAAGAAAGTAACAAGATGCTAAGGACAAGTTTTATGGCTATTGCCAAAAACGTAGTGAAGGTCTCATTAGTTCAATGTCACTAATTGACTTTCTGTTTCTCTCTACAAAATGAGAATTGTGCTCAGAAAGCTCCCATTACATTTAGAATCAAAAGCTAAAAATAATTTACAGTTGAGAAGCACAGGCTTCAAATTGGTACACAGAATGGAGAGGAGACGGGAAACACAGTCTGCAAACACTGGCCCTTCACGGGTGGTGTGCAGCATGCCAGCTGGCTTTCACCTTTGTAGTCTGTAGATTGTTACCAGAAAACACAACAGAAAGGTGGACTGTGCCTGAGTTTTGTGCCTTTGGAAGCTGACATAATATTTAAGGAGGCCTGAATATGCCCCAGATTTGAGGAATGATTCACCTCCAACTTCTAAAACCCCAAAGAACCTAGTGGTATTATCTCAACAATGTGTAGCACTAGACCCACCGTAATCAATTTTTTAAAAATTAAAACAGAAATATCTTGAAATCAGTCCAAAAGCCTATATTATGTATAAAATAGCAATGACTTGAATGCTATTCATTTTATAGAAGAAATACTGGACCTGAGAAATACTCCCTTGTTCACCAGATCCTGTGAGATCCCTCCTCTGCCAGGGTGTTCTCAGTGGTAACTGGATCTTTAGCAAATCCCTCCTGCCAGGAGTGGGGTCCATAACCTCCTGGACTGTCTGAGTTTAACCTTCTGCGCTACTGAGTCACTGTGGTGGTGGGAGCCTAAAGCGCACGGGCAGCAGTTGGCTGTTTGTTATTACCGAAAGCTGTGAAGGGTTCGCCATCACTGCTCTAGCAGATGGCTGCAGAGCTCTTTAGAGCAGAGCAGGAGGAAGAATGCAGTGCACATTCCAGGTGCTGTAATGAGGCTGCACCTGAGGCTCCACACTGTGCCTGACTCCAGGAGCCCTGCAGAGCAGCTCAGATAGGGAAAGGAATGAGGAGCCCTAATCCAGAGCCAAGCTGTGCATCAGCCCCAGTGCTCATCCTCAGACCATAAAAAGACACTGTGGTGCATGCACAAGGGGGCATTCTGGACCCATAAAAAACAGTGTGATTATGTCCTTTGCAGGAAATGATGGTGTAGCAGAAAATTTAAAATGTAAAAGCTAGCTAGCGGCTTTACACCAGTTGAGGCAGGATGTGCCCATCTGGCTGCCCCATAACTAGCCGGCCAAACCCAGTCAGCCTTGACTGACTGACTTCATCCTGCTGCTTCTCACAGACCAGTCCAGGTCAGCTTGACCCGTCCAGCTGCGGTGCTTCTGTTTTCCTACCTAAAAATATCCACGTTTCACTAGTCTGTTCCCAAGTCTGTCTAGCCAAGGGTTAGACAAGGGCAAGGACATATATGTTATTGCCCACCTCCTTGCCCCAGCTCCCTCCCAAGACACCCTGCCTTATGGTGAGCAATCCCTCTAACGGAGTCTGCCCAATTTACCTAGTACATGATGCAGTCCATAACTCATGTGCTCTCAGCTTTGGTTCTTTGTACTTGCAAACCCTGTATAACCAAAACTCAGAGCTGACTCGGGGCTGGTGATTTGGAACTGGTCTTCCCATTAGCCTGCTGGTGTAGTGAATAATTTTGTCTTCCAACTCCTTGGTGCAAGGTGTCGTCCTTTTGGTCTGGTCTTGGGTTTCTGCAATGATGCAGTCCATCGTATTACACAAATTAAGCTGAACTCCAAAAGTCAACAGCATTTTTATCTTACATGAAAAAAAACCATACAGAAGTATGTGCTTGCACACATGCAATACAGAAGAGACTGCACAGATCTAGGAGGGGGACTTTAGAAGACAGTGAGGGCTCAGGGTGCAAGGAGGGAAGAAGTGCAGGATGGGATTGAAAATTGATCATGATGCATTGCATGCAGGTACCCAATTCCCCAAACAAGCTTTGCTATTCTGTGTTACTAATGTACACTAATAAAATAAAGAAACACCCAAAGGAAAGTACTCAGTGTGTCTTACAGAGATCTGCACATCCATGTTCCTCCCAAGAGTTTCCACCATGAAAAATGGCAACAATTTAAGTTTCCAACACATGATGTGTGGATTCAAAACATGTCACACACACACAGACACACACACACACACACACAATGGAATAGCATCCAGACATCCAAAGTAGTATAGTCCTATCATGTGTGATAATATGGATTGAGAGGCCTTCTGGTAAGGACATTGAGTCAGGCACTGAAAAGCAAGTGCCCCATGGTCTCATTGCATGGAATGGAAAAGGTGCACACCCAGGAGTTGGGAGAAGTGTGGTGGAGAACAAAATCAGGCAGGGCAGGTGGGTAAGGTTGATCAAAGAGTTCGCAGCCATGGTTATGGAAGAGGAAGTGTTCTCAGAGAGCTGTTCAGCATAGATAAAGGTAGTGCACAGTATATTTCAATAGATGGGATGGAAAGCTTTTAAATTTTGTCACAGGAGAAAGTGATAAGAGATCATGGCTGCTGAGATCCCAGTGAACTGTGCAGGAAGACACAGAGACCTGTTTAAGTAAAGGCAAAGAAACTGAAATTATCCCATGCATATTATCTGATCATAGTGCAGTGGAATAGGAAATTAATGGCAAAGAAAACACAAAAACTCCATAAACACATAGAAATTAAGTAATACCCTTCTGAACAACCAGTGGGTCACAGATGAAATTAAAGGAGAAATTAAACAATATTTACCATTAAACGAAATGCAGATACAGCCTACCAGAACCTGTGGAACACAATGAAAGAAGTCCTAAAGGAAATTTATAGTGGTGAATTCTAACATCAAGGAAACAGAATGAGAGCAGCATCCATGGGTTGGGCAGAGAAACAGGAAGCTAATTTTCCCTTCTGATGAGCCAGAGTCACTGTGGGCTGGTAGGAGAAACAAGAAGTGTCCTTCCCATGAGCCAGCAGCAGCCACGGGCTAGGAGGAGAGACATGAGGTAAATTTGCATTTCCTGTGAGCCAGTGGCAACTCTAGGCTGGCGGAAGAAACGAGAGGTGCCCTTCCTATGAGCCAGCAGCAGAAATGTGCTGGGAGGTGAAAGAGGAAACCAATCTGTCCTTCTTGTGGGCCAGCTGGCACATGGGGTGGGAGATAAGAGGAGCCAAGTCCTCCCTCCCTGTAAGCAACCAGCTGGTTCAGAGGACCACACACAGAATGTAGACCAGATTTAATGCAATACACCTGAAACTCTCTAATGAAATTGAAAGGGAAGTAATAATCCCTAACTCATTCCTAGAGGCAAGTATTACCCTGCTACCAAAACCAGAGAAAGATCCAAGCATAAAATAGAACTACAGGACAATCTGTCTAGTGAATATAAAACTTCTCCATAAAATATTAACAAAAATAATGCAGGAAATCATCAAAAAGATTATATACCATTACCAAGTGGGATTCATTCCAGGAATGCAGGGATGGCCCAACATACGCAAACCTTTACACCATTTCAACAGAGTCAAAGGCAAGTCATATGATCATCTAAATAGATGGATAAAAAGCTTTTGATGAAACTTAACACTCATTCATGATTAAAAAAACCTACAGAAAATCAAAATAGATGGTCCTTATTTCCATTTGATAAAGCCATCAGCGACAAACCAAGAGCCAATATCATACAAAACTGGACAAAAATTGAAAGGCTTTCCTCCAAAATCTGGAACAAGACAAGGAAATCCACTCTCATCACTCCTATTCTATATACTTCTGGAAACATTAATCAGAACAGTTAGACAAGAGAAAAAAGTAAAAGTAATAAGGCTAGGAAAGGAATAAGCTAAATTACATTATTCAGAGCTGATATGATATTCTATATAGAAGAGCCCAAAAACGGCATCAAAAGACTTGTAGATTTCATAAGAAAATTCAGTAGCAGAGCAGGATACAAAGTCAGCACTTAAATATCAATAGTGTTCCTGTACGCAAAGAACAAACTCACTTTCAGAGAAATTAGGGAAATCACACCCTTCACAATAACAACCAAAAATGAAATACTTAGGAATCAGTCTAACAAAGGAAGCAAAGCATCTACATATTGAAAATTACAGCCCTCTGAAAAAGGACATCAAAGAGGATATTAGAAAATGGAAAGATTTTCCTTGCTGATGGATAGGAAGAACCAACAGTGAAAATGGCCTTACTCCCAAAATCGTTTAGACAGATGTAATGCAGTACCAATAAAAATACCATTAGTATACCTCACAGAACTAAAGAAAACATTCCTAAAATTCATCTGGAACCAGAATAGACCTAGAAGAGTAATGACAAGCCTGGGCAACAAAGGCAAGGCAGAAGGCCTCACAGTACCTAGCTGGAAATTATACTACAAAACTACTGTGATGAAACCAGTATGGTACCAGCAAAAAACAAAGAAAAAACAGACCTGAGGACCAGGAACAAATTAAAAGATGCAAGCAAAACCAAAAACACACACTCAGCTACCTTATATTTGATACAGTGCCCAAACATGTTCATGGGACAAACATAGCCTCTTTAATAAATGGTTCTGGAGAAACTGGCTCTCTACTTACCAAAGACTAAAACTAGACCTATGTCTATTATGCCCTAACCAAAGTCAAAAAGGATCAGGTATCAAAAGATTAAAGTAGAAATACTAAATCTCCTGGCAGAGAAAGTATGTATAAAGCTTGCAGACATAAGTGTAGGTAGAAGATTCATGAATGAAACACTTGCTGCACAGGAAATAGTTCTAAGAATCAATAACCGGGATCTTATCTTGTTAAAAAAAAAAGCTGTTGCACAGCAAAAAAAATCTTAACAAAGTGAAAATGCAACACATGAGAGAGAGAGAAAAATTTTAGCTAATTATTCCTCAAAAAAATTCTACATAGAATACATAAAAAACTGAAAAAATCAGACACCCCAAATTCAAAGGCCTATTCCAAAGATGGCCATCTGAGATAAATACATACTTCTCAGGTGAATAAATACAAAAGGGATATAAGTACTTAAAAGAATGTTCAACATCATTGGTCATCTGAGAAGCACAAATTAAAACAACACTGAGATTCCATCTTCCCCCAGAAAGAATGACTACCATGAAGAAATCAACCAAGAACAAATGGTGGTAGGGCTGTGAGGAAAAAGAAAATCACTACTGATGGTGGGAATGTAAAATGATATGGAAATTAGTATGGAGGTTCCTCAAAAAACTATGATTAGAGATTCCATTTACCCAGGTCTTCCCCTTCTGGTCTTTTCCCAGAAGAATTGAAAAACATTATACTATAGCAATATATGTGTACCCATGTTTATAGCAGCACAATTTGTAATAACTAAATCTTAAAAAGAACTCAAATATTCATCAACTGAAGAATGAATTTTAAATATGTGGTAGTTTTATGCAATGGAGTACTATTCAGCCATAAAGTGGGATCAACTTGAGACTTCTACAGACAAATGAATGAAATTTGGGACCATACTCATAAATGAAAGCAATCAGACTCATGTATATAAACATTGCATTGTCTCCCTGCTTTGCAAAATTGAAAGAGTAAATAAGGCTTAAATGTGCAATATATGTTGTTACATGGGAAGAAATTTTTCAAAAGGAAAAAGAAATCAGGATGGGTAAAAAGGGAAAGGAGAATAGGGAAAAGGGAAAAATGCAAGTCAGTTATACTATCAGTGCATCTTAGATCCTTAAAAAGGAAGGTTTGTGTTAATATCAACTGAAGACATTTTTGCCCATAGTTTGCAAACTGAGCTACTATTTTGAAGATTACCACAAGTAAAGTATTAACTGTTATTCTCCTATTATTTTGTTACGAATTTTTATTTTATCTTTTTTCCATAGAATATAAAAAAGCAAAAATAAAATGAAAAGAAATTTAGGAATTTAACATTATACAATGTACACATATATAAATATATTACATAGCACCCCATTTTTAGATATCAAATGAACAAATAGAAGACATGAGGTGAAAGGTAGGTGGGAGAAAAGAAATAAAAATGATGAAGATGTGTGGTGTGCAGGTACCAACTCCCCATGATAAATGTAATCATTATGCACTGAAAACCTGTAAGAAGAAAAATTAAAACCTGGTAGGACCCCGCCCCGCATCCACCATTACTGGAGGACCACCAGGAACATTCCTCCTGGCCTAGTTGGGCCCACCCAGTGACCCCCGAGTGGTCCAGAGCCACCTGCACTCTGCCTCACAACTGCAAGTATGTGCTGTAAGTTCCATCCTCTGGTACAGACTCTAAACCATCACTCTGGGCCTGGTAGGACCTCCCCCACTGTCCACCATCACCAGAAGACCCCTGGGAATGGCCCTCCTAGTCTAATTGGGTCTCACCCAATGAACCTGAGTGGCTGGGAATCACGTAGTAAGGCCTGTCTAACAACTTCCACTCAACTGGGGAAACTCTCTGCAGTACAGATAGATATTCTCAACCCAAGAAAAAACTTAGACATTGCCTTTAGCTTCCCTAAGGGAATGTAGGAAAACGACAAAACAAAACAGCAAAATGCAATCTCAAAATTCCAGCCCATCCCAAGCAAGCCTAGAAGACAAAGTCATAGAAGAAAATGTAAGCCACATACCTGAAACCCCTGAACTGATAATGACTGAAGTAAAGAAACAACTCTGGGAAGCTATAAAGGAACTCAGTTGAGAAATAGTTTCCCAGGTAAAAGAAAGAAATGATAAATGTAATGAAACAAATGCTAAACCCATCTAAAGAAGACAAAGTTAAAAAATTAGAGGAACACTGCAAAAAGATGGAAATTGAATGAACAATATAAGAAACAAACAGAATTCATGAAGCTGATTCAAAGAGATACCCAGGAAATCAAAAATTCCATCAAAAGTTGGCACAATCACCTCACTGAAAGTGAAGATAGACTTTTACAACTCAAAGACAAGATTGCAGCTAGTGAAAAGGAAGGAAAGGTCTTTTAAATATAACAAGGAATCAGGAAACAATGATTCAACAGCTGCAAGATGATACAAAGAAAAACAACATAAGATTGATAGGTATAAATGAAAAAGAATGTGACAACACAAATGACATCAAAAGACTATTTACAGAAGTAATAGCTGAAAATTTCCCAAACATGAGAATAGAAACTGACATACACATAAGTGAAGCATACAGAATGCCAAGAAAGATTAAAACAAAAGAAATGAAGTGAATTGAACATCTATCAGAGATACTGGAAATTTGCAAACTCTAACTTTCCTGATATTACTGTCCTGGTTTTAAAGGCAGCACATGCAAAGCAGAGGCAATCTAAGCATTCATCAGCCAGCAGGGTAGTTTTTGCAGGAGCAATCTCAGGAGAACCACAGCAAACTGGATTGCCAATCTGTGTAGGATCAGGAGGCAGCCGCTGGGCTGAAGACCACACTCCTGAGCCTATTTTCTTAAGAGTTATGCATTTAGAGGATCCTTAGTCATAGAAGCATAAATATAGTGGCTTGCAAGTCATAACGTAGGCTAGGGGCTTACGTTTACCTGTAGTTAATAATGACCTGTAAAGAACAGTCTTGCCTGAGTCATCCCAAGATTTAAATATATAGGTTAGCAAAATGCACATGTGTAAGCATGTAGATTTTTGAGGTAGTTATTAAGAAAACTTTCAGACAAGCACCTTTGTAAAGCAAAAAGATATAGGGGGAAAAAGATAAGTATAACACCTATCATTTGCATTACCAGCCATCATATTATGAAACCTCATGGTGAACGTTTCAGAATGAAACAGATTAAAAATTCCGGGGATGGTGCTCTCTTAGTTGCTCTTATCCTTTCAAAGACATAAATTTTTGAGTCATCAATCCTTTGTACATTGGTCTTAATTTCACTATGGCGCATGCTGATCTTTACAATGTCTTCATTTGTACAAGTTTGGGATTTGGGTTGCTCTTGTTCTGTCATCCTCTCTCTTGGTAACATAAATATTCACAGCTGTAATCCTCCCATTACAGTAGAGGAGCCTTCCTTCTGTTGCACTGGTTTCGCCATACATTGCTGCCATTGTCATTTCATTCTAGTAACTTCTGTTAAATTTTAAAAATACCACAGCAAAAACAACAAAAAGGAATAAAAGTAATGATCCAAATTTCAAATCAAAATAATAGGAAATTAGCACTAGTTAACATATTGCATATGGTTTTCCTTATTCTAATGACATTTATGTTTTGTCTCTAATGCTTCCCATGACCCACTGGTTTTCAGTAGTGTATTAAGGAATCTCCATGTGTTTCAGTGCTGTCTGTGGTTTCTTTTGCACTTCATTTCTAGTTTAATTTGACCACAATCTGAGTGTATACAGGAGATTATTTGAACTCTTTCACGTTTATTTAGAATGTTTTCTGTCCTAGATGATCTATTTTATCGAAAGTTTTGTGGGCTGCTGAGAAAAAATAGGTATTTGGTTCTCATTGGATTAAAGATTGCAGATATGCTTTAAGAACATTTGCTTACTTGTGTTATCAATGTTGATTTTTTTGTTAATTTTTTGTCTGGTTGATGGTGTATTTGAGAGCACGAGACACTGAAGTTGTCCACTATGATTGCATTGGTATTTACTTATCTTAAAAGCGCAGTAGCATTTGTTTTATAAAATTGGATGCATTGGCATTTGGAGCATATATATTTACAGTTGCTATGTCTTTCTCTGAAGAATTGTTCCCTTTAGCAGTATGTAGTGGTCTTCTTTGCCTCTTATGATCAGTTTAAACTTGAAGACCACTTTGAAAATCCAGTAGCTGCTACTTGCTTTTAGAAGTGCATTTCGTCATAAAATATGCTAACTACTCCTGTTTGCTGTCAGGCCCTGGGTGGGTGGAATACTGTTTTCTATCCTTGCATTTCCATGGTGATTTTTTTGTTGTTGTTGCAAGAAATGTTACTATTAGAGACAACATGTATCAGCGTTTTGTTTTTGGTTCAGTTTATCAGTTGGTATCTTTGGATTAGGTAGTTAAGGGCATTTACTTTCAGTGCTATGACTGAAAAACATTTATTGATTCCCATTGTTGCATTATTTTTAGTCTTGATTTTCTTTGTTTTGGTTTAACTGCTGCCCCAGCTATATATACTTTTTTCCTTTGTGCTTTTCAGTGATGCTGGCCTTCTCTTCTCTTCTGAGGATTTTTTCACATTCTTTCTTACGGTCAGAAATCTTTTTTAGATTCACTTTGTCATAAAGAATCTTTATTTTTCCATCAAATTTGAAGGACAATTATTCAGGACATAATAATGCGAGCCAAAAATTATTTTAGGGCTTGAAAAAACCTTGCTCCAAGCTTTTCTTTCTAAGTTTTATATTAACAAACCTGCTGTTATTCTGATGTGTTCTTGATACTCTAATGTCTTTGTCTCTTAGTCTCTCTCTGAAAAATTTCTGCTACAATTGCAGTGAATATTTTTTATATGCCTTTGATTTTATCTCCTAACCTTTTCTTAATTTTTATAAATCTTAGTATATTTATGTGTCTTCTAGCAACCATTGGACTCAACTTTGATTTGTTTTGTTTTCCAAGATGTCACTTAGAATCTACTGCATTAACCTCATCTTCAAGTCCCTGTAGTCTCTCTTAAAATTGGTCATGCCTGCTGCCCATACTTTTCATTGGCTTTTCATATCCAGGATTTCCACTTGACTTTATTTTCATAATCTCTAATTCTTTACTGAAGTGCTCATTCATGTCCTGTGTTATCTTCTATAATTCAGTCATCTCTTTGATGCTGTTTGAACTCGTAGCATTCTATGCCTTTGCTTATTTGTTTCTTCTTCAAACCATTTAGCCATTAGTTTTTTTTTTAATTCTTTGCCTGAAACTTCCTGCACTTCAGACTTCATGAGGTCTGCTTTTGGGGCATTAAAAGTTTTTAAAGGCATGTTGTTGTCCTGGTTTCTCATAATTTTAGTGGTTTTTTTTTTTTGCATGGAATCAAAGTTCAGTTAAGACATAAAACTCTGAGTCTACTCTGGATACCTCTTCACATCTGTTTCCCTGTGATATGACTTCCACCTTTGGTTACATGTGTTCTCCACACACCTGAAACAGCTGGTTCAGTCTCTGTTATTGTGCTGTAAGCAGAGAATGACTATTGGTCATAGCATCATCAGCTTAATGAATCACATATCAATCATTTAAATTAAAAGTTACTTGAAAACTTTACAAATTTTTCAATAATCCAGGAGGACAATGAAGTAGTACTGATGGTGAGTAGATTTGGATCTAGAGGACAAGGGAAGGAAAAAGGCAGAACAAAAAAATTGTTCAGATAGGAAAGAAGAGAAAGGGATGATAATGAATGAAAAACGAGATAAGACTTTGATTTTATTTTATGTCTGGAAGCGAGGGAGCTGGGGGGGTTTCTGAGAATGTGTCTGTGGCAGTACGGAAGGGGAAAGAGGACGGAAGGAAGTAGACCTGGAGAGGTGGAAAAGCTGCATGAACGTTAGAACCAGTGATAAAGCTGGTGCGAAGCATATTGGTTTTGAATCCTCCATGCATAATTTTTGGTGAGTGTTAGTCCAACACTTCAATGGAAGATGTTATATAAAGTAAGTCATTAATTCGGATTCAGCATTTCACATAAGCAAACATTCGCATTTAAATCTGTAGACAGAAAAAAAGAAATGGCAAAAAAAGAAAAATGAAATAAATAATTCGTTGTAGTGACAGGACTTGTGTTATGCAAAAACAGGGAAGAGGAAAGGTATGTCTGATAGGATTAAAGGGAAAGTGAGGAAAGAGCAGGAGGAGAAGGAGTTTAACCGTGTGTGTTGGAGGGTGCAAGGAGGCTGTCCTAATTTATGACCAAACCAGCACATGAATTTATCTAATCCTATGAAACAAACTAGGCATGAAAGTACCTAATGCAAAAGTTAGCAACTATGATAATAAAATCTTTAATTCTTAGCTTAGTGCACTTAAATTCACACTGACAATTCTCAGCTTTTACCGGAAGCAATGCCAGATGAAAGAGAATGGGAAAAAGCATAGGGATAGTTTGAGGTGAAAGCTGAAAGGGTGTGCCAGTGAAAATGGTAAAAACAAGAGGAGCAAGATTAAATGAAACACTGCGGAGGGTACAGAAAGATCAAGAATTATTTATGAATAAATAGCCAGTTTCACTAACCATATGAAGCAATTTCTGACATGGAAAAACCTTGTCTAGCTTCGTAAGTGCAATACGTCATATCAATTAGCTCATAACTATGCCCCTCATTCTTTCAAAAAGCGATACCAGATGGACAAACACACACACACACACACACACACACCTGTGCAAAGAGAGTTTCCCTGTTGTGTTCATGCTGCAGAATTTGATAAAGATCCTTTTCCCCCCAGGAGCTCATACGGGTGACTGAGCTTCAGTGCTCTGTGGTTGCCGTGGGCTGGTTGCATACGTGACACATGCTTAAGCTGCTTCTCCTTGCTCTTGTCTACCAGGGAGTGAAGGGCTGGGAGGATCTGCATGGACTGTTGAGACTGAGTCTCATTCCCTCTCTATGGAGCTCTGCCAGGTTTCAGCTGCCGTTTGTGGGTGAGTGGCTGGAGGCTTTGGCCTCGGTGTTAAGACCAGGCAGCTGCAGTCAGGCTGGAGGAGAGGAGGGCGCACTGCGAGTGGTCACAGACCTGGAGTGCAGTGTTCTCTGGGGGCTTCCCTGTCTCCATGTCCTGCCTCCCATGGTGACTCCTGCAGCTGCCCGTGTCTTCTCTGGCCACACCTCCCCAGGGAAGTGTGCCATACCATTCCTTTCCGGCTTTCTGGGCCACACTGATCTCTCTATGTCTGTCGTGTAAACCAATGAGTGGATACAGCCTGTTACATGTGATTATTTACACATAGGACTTAGTCCTACAGAACAGCAAGGTCGTATCATTCACAAGAAGAGGCAGTCATGTGGCACTAAATGAGCCAGAGTCAGAAAGGGAGCGGAGCAAGGAGCAGGGACACAGTGAGAGCTGAAGATGGGCACTGTGTGTGCGCGTGAGACCAGGACACATAAGCTCCTCACTGGGGTAATTAGCAGGCACTGACAAAGGAGAAACTTAAAAACAGTTACGCACATCATAACATACACATGAAAGGCTTGCAAAAATAGAAAAGAAAACTTTTCACCGTTGAGAGCCAAGAGGATTCGAGCTGGTACATAATGCTTTGAAGATAAAGAGTGAGAAAAACTGATGTAAGACTGGATCACACTGCTGTCGTAACTACTTCAACCGGAAACAATGGGGAATTTACCAGTTTCTGTTCTTACATTCCCTGCATCAACAAATAAATAATTTCCACACTACCCCTTGTGAAACAGATGTTTAGCAACTTGGGGCAGGATGGCGAGGTGACTTAGACTTCTCCACTGCACAGCCTGGAGGCCGTGGGACGCTTCTCCTGAAGATGACATTTCAAGGGGGCTTGCAGGCCTCAGGTAAGCATTCCTGGTGTGTAAAACTGGCGAGAGCATTACTTATCATCCAAACATTTTGCATAAGAATTCAAAGAGCAAAAAGATGACCGATCAGTGAGCAACAAAATACAGAGCCTCCTGGGGAGAAACAACTCATATGCCAGAAGAAAATATCCTGGAGAGATCCAGACAGAGGGAGATGGATCCTCTTGAAACAGGAAGAAATTAAAACAAAGCAAACTCATCAAACACGCAGTCTCGGGACTACAATTGGAAGAGCTAAAATAAGTGGACCCAGCACTTTCCCCTGCAACCCGCCTAGCTGCCTGAACTCACACTGGCTGCGACCCACTGTGACCCACAGAGCCACCCAAACTTATTCCCACTGCCACTCACGGGAGTTACAGCCACTCTGAAGTTGGGGGTTGGTGATCCCAATGGAGAACAGAGCCAGAGTAGGAACCTTCATTAATCCAAGGTCAGTGCTGGGAAAAAGAGCCCCCTACAGGAATGGCATGACCAAATGGGCGACATGTTAGAAATGGGCAGGAGAAGCCTGGCCTAGGAACAACAGTGACTTCAGTTGGTTGCTCCCTGCCCAGAGCAGATTTGTGGGATTTGCTTGGCCTGGGTCACACCCCTGGCCAGGACCCAATAAGACATCCCAAACCAGTTCCTAAGTCTAGCACACCCACTAGCCTGGTGAAGGCCCCTGAAGTTTGACTGGCCTGGAGGGGAGGGGCCAGGATATGCAGCCCCTGCTTACACCTCAGTGACAAAAGCAAACAGGAGAGGGCAGAAATCCCTTACCAGCATGCTTCAGAAGAACCATAGCCAACAAGGAAAGGGGCTGAGACCTCCACTACACACCTGTGTGGAAGAAACCAAAAACATGACAAGAGAGAGAAACAAGAAAAAGGCCATAGCCCAACATCCTGAGAGCATTGATCCAGGAGAGGGAAAAACAAAAAAAAGAGACTGAGGGCAGCAAACATGCAACATCAGACATGGCTTCAATGGACATTAAGAGATATCTTTGGGATATGATAGATGAGCTCAAAACTGAAATATTAAATCAGGTAAAGCAGGATGTAAATAGATTAATAAAACAAACACTAAGCACCTCTCAAGAAGACACAGACAGAAGAAAGAAGGAACACAAAAAGAGGAGAGAGATGTTCAATAAAGAAAACATAGAGTACATGAAGCAGATTCAAAGAGATTACCAGGAAACTAGAAACTCCATTGCAAGCTGACAAAACCTCTTAAAAGAAACTAAGGATAGACTATCAAAACTTGAAGACAAGTTACCAATGTGTGATCATGAAAGAAAAGATCTCTTAAAAATAACAAGGAAACAGGCAGTAACAATACAAAGGCTAGAAGATGACAAGAGAATCTATAATTTAAGAATAAGAAATGGGAACAAAGGAGCAGGAATAAAAACAAGTGAATTACAAAGACTATTCACAGAAATAATTAAAGAAAACTTCCCAAGCATGGGAAAATAAAATATTTGGTTATGTGAGGTATACAGAACTCCAGCCACCTACAACCAAAACAGAGCTACACCCAGACATATAATAATCAAGATATCAGAAATTCAATATAAAGACAGAATATTAAAAGCTTCCAGAGAGAAGAAACAGATTACCTATAAAGGTAAGCACATGATGTTCACAGCAGACTTCTTGACACAGACCATCAGATCAAGAAGATATTGAAGTGAAGTATTCCACTCCATGAAAGAAGATAACCTCCAGCCCAGATTGATGTATTCTGCAAAACTTTCACTAGAGATTAATGGAAAAACAAGATGCTTCCATGACAAAGAGGAACTGGGGGAATTTGTGACCCCCAATCCAAACCTACAGAGAATACTGAAGGACATTCTACAGAGAGAGAAAAAAAGTACCAGTATTGTAGGAACAGTGGCAGAAAGGCCTCAATGAATGGGGCAGGCAGTAGAATGAAGGAAACAAGTAGACAAACAAAGGCAGAAAAACGTCATCGCATAAATGAGGCAAAGAAGTTTGGCTATAATCTCTAACATAGATGGCATTGACACCTAAAAAAATAAAGACAGGTAGAGTAGATCAAGAGTTAGGGTCCATTGAGATGCTCTGTATAAGAACTATAATCAACTTGAGAGAGGGTTTATGGACCAAAAATCAAATATAAGAAAACAATGCTCTATATGTTACAGGGCCGGAGAGAAATAGGAGCAACTCGACTACCACCCGCAGATAGGTAGGAAAGACAGGATACTTATGTGCAGCAGAGAACTACTCAGCTATAATGAAGGAAAACCTCGAGGTTTTTGTATGCAAAGGAATAAAACTTGAGATCAAGTTCAGGAGTGAGAAGGTTTGGAATCACTTAGGTAAAAAGCAGTTTGCCCCCTGAATCTAAAATCTGAGGGCGTTGGTGGGACCCAACATGCACAGCACCCTGTGGGAGTGAAAGGGGAGGAAGATCCTAAAACAAGAAGGCAGAGGATACTGTTAATAGTGTACCAGGAATTAAAACCCACATTACTTATGTCACTCTGCTTAGATGGATTATATTTTGTTCAAGTTTGTCTACTTGTACTAGATTTGAGGGCACAGATAGTTACCCTGAAAATAGCAGGAAATAGTATGGTAATCATCCTTAATTTCCTATTAACTTTATCTAAAGCTCTGTATAACTTACACTGCTTTACCATGACTGATCTGAATTGAATCTGGTTTGTTAGATTGCTGTTTTGTATTGATAGATTTTATTCAAAGCTGTTATGATTGATAGTAAGACTGAGGGTATAGGCAACTACACTGAAGATGACAAGAGTCACTAGAATATCCACACTGGTTTGATTATTACCTGCCTTTGAAGTTTTATACTGCCTACAATGTTCTATTTTTACTAATATTGTTATGTACTGCTATATTCAATTATACTGCTATATTCAATTATGCCTGATGATATAGACAATTCTATTGAAGATAATAAGAGACAACACAGTAACCATTGTAGATCACCTTGTACTGTGGTTTTATAGGACTTTTTGGTTTCATGTTTTTATAGGAATTTGTTTTGCTGTGTCTTGCTATGTTTTGCTTTTTCCTCTAATTCAGAAAGGACTGAAATACATGTAGAGACTCATGAATGCGTAGCTGTTTACAGTCTAACTATTTGAGTATATAACTTATATGCTTTAATTTTGTAACTTGAACAACTATTTCTAAGAGGGCAATATGTAATTTATCAACTAGTGACTTCTTATTGTTTATCTATTTTTTGAAATTCATATCGATGAATTAATATTTCATTTATGGCAAAAATATATTTAATATCTATTAGGGACCAGGTGCAACTCTATGTAATAAGGATATGGGTGTTATGTGCAGGATTGGCCTTCAAAGCTGAAGTCCACTTCCTTGGGGATTTGTCTGTTGTGCATTAGACATGGAAAAAGCCAGGCACTTCCAACGAGGACCCTGGCCCACCAGTGTGCACTCACAGAGCAAGGTGACGCTTGGATGCCTTGCCATCCTTTGTGGTTGGAATGTGCTCACAGTCTGGTCTCCGGGCCTTTATTTTACCCTACTGTTTCTAGGCAGATTTCCTAAGGAAAGGAAAGGAATTTACTCTGTGACTTACAGCCTGGCCCCATCATAATTCACAGCTTGAAATGGGAACAGTTCCAGGAGATGGCACAGAACACAGAACACTCGATACAGTAACTTACTTGTTCACTTTCATACTGCCTAGTATTCCCATTAAAATAATTAAACCCCAGTTAATCTGGAGACAACTCCTGAGACAAGCAAATGCAGTAATTGTGCCAGGAGAGAGAACTTTATACATCGGGGACAGAGCTGCACAGCCAGGGGGAGGGCGATGAGAATCCAAGTCCTGGTGGGGAGACTTTACAGCAGCCCAGAGCTCCAGCACGGCTGAAGCTGCAGATATGGTCGGGGGCCTCCCCTTGCCAGAAGCACTGGCCCAGGGCTCGTCTGCACCACAGCCGCCAAGGTGAGTGACCATCATGAGTCTTGGTTACTTGCTTCATTTAGTTTACCTTGAAAATTTCCCTCTGAAGCCTCACTCTGACCTCTCCTGAACATAGCAAGGGGAAGTTCAGAGGGTCTGTGCATGGCAGGACTGTCCCTCTGCTCAGGATATTTTAAGAGCCAGTGAGAGATGCCAAAGTGAGACGTGGGCCAGTTCCATGTCCAAGAGCTCTAGAAATGCTGCAGCTTCTTTACCTTTCCGTTCAGGACGCTGCACCCTCAGCGAGCTCCGGGGTGGGTCTTGCTTAAGGTTCCCACCTTACTTGCTTCAAGCAGCCAGGGATACAGCAGCTCTTCATGGTTCTGTGAAGAGCTCTGTTTCTGCAGCCTGAAATTTCAGCGCCTTTATGAATCTGTTCACAGCAGTACCTTTTGCAAAATCTGAATATTTAATTTTTGGTGAATTTCTGTACCTTAACATGGACTCACTCTGAAATTTTTATTATGGTTGTAATTTCTTTTTTTTTTTAATTGGTACCAGGGATCGAACTCACGACCATGCACTTGCAAGGCAGGTGATTATGCCACTGAGCTAAATCCCCAGCCCTGGTTGTAATTTCTTAAGCACTTTTCTGTTTTGTTTGAAGTTTTCCTCTCTGTGTGCATACAGAAATCCTGTATATCGTAATACACAATACTATGTAATGCCTTTAATAAAGTTTAGTCAGTTATATGCATCCCTTATAAGGGAATAATTTTAATTATTAAATGAAATTATGGCAAGGAGCAATAATCTCACTTTTATTTGAAAATGGGGCCGGAGTGGGATGCTGTCAACTGCCTAAGCTCTCACGTGTCATAACCAGATGGCATCTCATGTCCATCCTAATGCAACGCTTCTCTTTTAAAATCGTTTCCAGAGCAGGTTGCCAAGAGACTGTAGCTCAGTCTCCACTTCTCACCGCTCTGACATGTTCACTGCAGACCAAGAAAAAGAGAAGCCACTTGGTTAAACTCCCTGACCTGGTCCCAAGTACGACTCAGAGCAGCACTGAGTCAGAGTCAAATATGACTTTAGGGCTGGAGATCTAGCTCAGCAGCATAAGCACCTGAATGGCAAGTGCAAAGTGCCAAGAAAAAGTCAAATATGACTTTAGACTTGGGGGAGGAAGTGCTGGGGGAGGAGATGGGAAGTCCAAAGGAGCACAGCCTGTGAAAAGCACAGCAGGATATTGGGGTGTATTCAAAGCAGCAATTTTTTAACCAATTTCAAACCTGAGTAAATGCTTATTTTTTACTCCATACTTTTCAGTCAGTGCTGCTGGGCCTGACAAAGCTTGAGGCATGTTTCACCACGTTCTCTGCTGCTTTGACATAGGTGGTGAGCGCTCCCTCCCGGGGGAGGTGGGCAGGGAGTGGCTGGTGTTCCTAGGACCACAAGGCTCTCTGGTGTCAAACCTGGGTCCAAACCTCTGTTATTTCGTCTCATGATGTCAGAGACCTTCTGAACAAAGAAATAAAGCAATTTTTAATATATCATAGGAAGATTTACAGAAAGGAGTTGCAGGTATATAAACATGAAACAGAGCCAAATGCCATGAATTGTGGCACACGTTTGATTTATTTTATTTTGGAGAGTTTGTCCATATTTGACATAAATTCATTGGTGAAAAATGGCATTACCATTCTTAGACATGAAAGAGCAAAATCATCTCCAGGCCATTAGTAAAAAATTACATGCACCCATCTATAAAGAACAAAGCAACTGTAGTTTTTAGACAAACTGTCAAAATGACACAAGAAAATCAGTCTGTCAAGACAATTGCAAAGAGCTTCCCCTAGGTTAATGCCATAGTTTTAAAATGACATCATGTTATTTTATAGACTTCTTTTCATACCACCGATAACCCGGTCTACTTTGTTGCATGCAGCCTATATGAAGGATCCCTACCTTAATGTATGACAGGTCGGCAGTGCATATCTTCTCTAGGCTACCTTACCAGGCCCTGTGCTCACCATGAGAATTCAGACCTCTCCCAGGATTTTCCAGAGATTGCACCACGGCCCTTCAGGTGCACTGTCCTGGCTACTCACAGTTACCTGCTTTTTTAGCAATAGATTATTTGCTGGGTGTCTTTAACTGATAGGATTTTAATTTTTGAATTCTCTTTCGGAAGGCTCTAAAATTTAACTGGATATTGAGGGCAGCAAAGGAACAAAGGTACCGAATATTTTTAAGAAATGAAATCAAAGAATCAAAGCTACTTAGAAATAGATTTCAAGCCAGGGATGAAGCTCAGTGTCACAGTGCCTGCCTGGCAAGAATGAGGTTCTGAGTTTCATTCCTAGTACCAAAGTGGGGGAGAAGAAAATAGAAAGAATTAACTTCAAATGTTAAGAATTTGGAAGCAAAAATCAAACTTGAAATTGTTACACTCATGTAAAGGAGAAATAAAACAAATATTCAACAAAATAAGAGACACTGTGGAAGTAGAAATGTAAATCTGAGAGAAGTCAAAGAATTGAAAGCTGCAGTTTCCAGTGTCCCCTGTGGGAAGTGGGAAAGGCACACAGGTTAATCAGAAGGGCAAGCTTCTGGAAATGAGTGATGGCAGTGTGACACAAAACCAGAAAACAGAAGTTTGGAGAACTTTGGACTCAATTCAGCAACACTGTGAATGGACGCAGGTAGGCTGTACAATAATATGAACAAGTAGATTGCTTTTTTGGCATGGAGCTTAAAAAATGTGAAACGAAAACTTACAGAGGTAAGCAGTAGTCCTCTGTGTGACATTTGTGATTACAAAGAAAAACTCAAGAGGAAACAAAGCCCTGGGGACCAAAATCTGCATATACATCATGACTGTCTTTTATACTCCGATAATTGTTATAACATGAAATATTTCTTGCAGATACACATGGTCAGTACAGATGATTTCTTCAACAACAGACTTGCTGGATCCAAAGTTTACTACTCACATAGTAAAGATGCAACTGGACCTCATCAGGGGAACAATCTTTGCCTTTATCACTGCACTGGGCACAGCGGGGAACATCTCTGTTTTTGTGAATTATGCGCTCATGTTGGTGGGCACTGAGAAGAAATGTATGCATCTTATTCTCACCCATTTGTCTTTCACAAGTATCATGATGCTTTTTTTCAAAGGCCTGCCAAAGACAATGGCAGCGTTTTTCTGGAGGAACTTCTTAGATGACACAGGCTGTAAGATTGCTATTTACATGGAGCGGGTGAACAGGGGCCTCTCCATCTGCACCACGGGTCTCCTCACGGTGGTCCAGGCCATCACCATGTGTCCCAGACACTCAGGGTGGAGGAGGCTCCGGCCCAGGTCAGCTTGGGACCTCCTTCCCTTGCTTCTCTTCTTCTGGATTCTCAATTTCTTGATATGCATGAACTTACTTCATTACATCAAAAGCACTGGCATGAATGCATCAAAATTCACTAAGACTGGCAACCTTTGTAATTTTCAACCAAAAAATTCAAACATACGATGGCTTTTTCTCATTTTCATGGTCCTACGGGATGCTGTGTTTCATGGCTTCATGGGCGGGTCCAGTGTCTACCTGGTGTTTCTTCTCCGCAGGCACCACCAGCGTGTTCTCCACCTGCAGAGCTCCAGGTTCCTCTGCAAAACTCCCCCTGAGGTCAAAGCTGCTCGAAGCGTCCTCCTGCTGATGCTCTGTTTTCTTGTCTTCTATTTGGCTGAATGCATTTTAACTGTTTTTTTAAATTCCTTTATGGAGAATAATATCATAATACTTAATATTCGAGAACTTCTGACTCTTGGCTATGCAAGTCTCAGTCCGCTTGTGCTGATTCACAGAGATGGACACCTGTGTGGATGTGGGAGGGTCAGTAGGAGAAGGTGTCCTTGAGAAAAAGTCCTTGGTCATTTCTGTAAGTAACTGTGAAATTACTGTCAGTTTCTTTGTGCAGTACCATATGTAATAAAATCTGAGCTAGAGTAGACCAGGCGCTTATATGGCAATTCTGGTGATGGCGCTGAGCTGCACAGATACTGGAGGGCAGCTCTCTTTCCCCCCAGACCTTGCATCTGCAGAAACTGGCGAACAGCAGTGCTTGTCCGAGGGCCAGCTCTGCTTGTAGGAAGAGTAAAGGAGGATGTGTGTAATCAGTGAGGGATTCTGGGTTGGAAAATGCCACAGGAGCACCAATGATTTCAACCAGTTCATGCGTGTGAATAATTACAATGTTAAAATGCATGCATTTTGGCCATTTTAAAAAGAAGGAAAAACAATTTATGAAATTATGTAAGCATTTCTTAAATATTCTCTCTTTGATCCAAGAATTTCGCTTCAGAACATGACCTTGGAGAAAGATAAACTCCTGCTTAGAAGATACTGAAAATGAATGCATACAGACTGCAATGTTGTCTTCAAAAGAAATCTAAATATCCAATGAAAGAACCACTTTATTTACTATCTAAACTAATTCAGGGACATCTATCCATCTAAGCATTTTTAAAAATTGAATTTTAAAAGAATGGGCAAGGGCACACCATGATGCTATGTGATGGTATCTATGTTACATGTAAAGTTAATTATTAAAGCTATGCCTGGTAATATTTAAAACAGGGTAGAATATAGTTAGTTCTATTTTTTTGTGTGTTATGAATCTTTGTAAGAATACTTAAGTAAATGAGTAGTTATCTCTTCAGGAAAACTGTGCCAATAAATGTAGTAAGTGGAGTTTCATTGTTTTGTTTCTAATTTTTCATATTCGTTAAGCATTTAAATGCATGCTAAACAAATGGATGAATAATTAACGTGAAATGCAATTTGTGACATTTGTGGACCGCACGAACGAATACCATCTGTCTCTGTCTTCAGAGATCCAGAACACATCTGGCTTTAAATTAAGTGTTTACTTTTTCTTTTTCTGGAATTGTATCGTACATGCATGTCATATGTGTTTGTGTAGAATGCATCGTTCTTTTCAGTTGTGATGCTGATTTAGTCACTCCACGGATTCCGAATAGCAAGAGAGAGACCTCTACTCCATTATTAAGAATCATGCTTCCATGTCTCCCTTGAGGTCTTGTTTTATTTGGGTGTTTTCTTTCTGTCGTGATGTTTCCTTTACAGCACTATAGGTTTGTGATATAAAACAGTTCCTTTCGTCTTGGTGAAACGGTGCACACACACATTCTTCCTGACCTCTTTTACTTCTCCCTGGCTCCCCATCCCCTAGTCTCCAGGCATCCCGGATCACGGTCTATCATAACAGTGCTGGATGCCACTGGTGTTTATATCATTGTACAATTTTCAAAAATACTTAAGCAGCTGATTCATGTTTCTATGCCACCATCCCTATTAAAATATTTGAGTTTATCTTTTTCGTATAACTATGATTTACTTGAAGACAACAATATGTTATGCATCTTAATTTAACAGTTTTCCTGTGACATGCTTTCTATAATGTTTAGAATAAAGAACAAGATAAAGCAATCAGTTCTTGAGTAGGTCATAGGCCATTGATTCAAGAGGAAGAAAAGTGAACACAGAAAATGCAGCTAGGAATCACTTTGGCAATAAGCATCATGAAGAGGAGATGAAAATCAGAGATTCAAAGTATTTGGATGAAGGGTGGTTGCTTGATGACTAGTGGCAAAAAATATTTAAAGTTTATCTGGAGTTTACCTTCCCCACATTATTGCTACTCTCTTTCCCTTTGCATTAGCATTTTTGCAAATCAGTCTCAGTACCTAACATTTACAATTGAAAAGATAAGAAGTGCATTTGGCTCAGATTTTCCTGTGGTTCAGTCCATAGTTTCCTGTTACAAGGCAGATGGCGCAGTTGGGAAGGCCAGCAATCTGCCTCTTAGCTCCTCAACCCATGGCAGGCAGCCAGAAAGCAGAGGAGAAGGGAGGAGCTGGGGACATGAACACACTCTTCCTGGTTGAGCCCTAATTTTCTTGGCTTCTCTGAATAGGCCCTGGCTCTGGGCATGAGACTTTCAGGGGACATTTTAGGTATAAACCATGCATAGTCTACACAGTCACAATTAAACTGAGGAAATTTAAATCACATCTAAAATCAGGAGTAGAAAATAGTTAAAAGTAGAGAAGCCCAAGATTAAAACTGTTGCACACTGGATAGAGTAGGAGACATGAAACTGAAACTAGAAACCCTGATGATAAGATCACAATGACGTGGCAGGGGACCCATCCCCTAGTACACAACTTTCATATGTTTACAGATTTTTCCAGGGAACTAGAAGTAATAAAGTGAACTCTGAATCAGATTGTCTAGAGTAAAGATGCCTAAACACTACTAAAATCTGGCAAAAACACTTAACCTCCAAATATAAAACCCCAAGATTTTCTGCAGAATCAACTCAGCAACACCGACACCCTGAACAGTTACAGTCAGGAAGTGTAACACAAGGAAAATCTTGAAAGCACCCAGAAAACCACCATGAGCTACCAGGCAACAGTGTTTCCTGAATAATAGTAGATTTCACCTAAGAATTCCTGAGATGGAGACAGAACTCTACTGTCCACCAGCCCTGATAACCCTTGCTGCTGTTCACAGGAACACTGGATCTCTAGCAACTATTGTCAGTTTAGGGCCAGTGTCTGTTAATCTCTGGATTTCCTGATTTTTCTGTTTCCTTTTTCACACTACTAACCGACTGTAGGTTCTGTGGGAAGAGTGGAAGGATCACTTGCAGGCATGTTTTTGCCAGTATAGCAAGGTTCTGAGTGAGGACCCACATTCCCCATCATTCCACAAGCTCAGGATCTGCAAAGTGGCTTGTTTGGGAATAATGAGGAGCCAAGATGGTCTGATCTAGAGCTTTCCACAGACCCAGAATGTAGCCCTTCATTTAGATCAACAGAGGCATTGGGGTCCCCGGATACTACATTTCTGCAAACACCATGACCAGCTGGTCACTGTGCAGGATCTCTGCAAGTTCACGATTCATATCATCCTCCATTATGCTGCCCATGGCCATGTTGTTTTTAGTGAGTAGGTTCCAACAAGTGCTCTTGAAATCAGATGGGCACCTGCTGTGCATTGGGGTCCCAGTCAGGGGTCGCACTTCCTAATTAGTTGTTAATTCACCAGAAAGCACAAAAATCCTTTGCAGGTTCCTGAGCTGCTCTCATGAGTATCTTAATATATAGAATGAGGAAAGTGGATATCCACATACAAAGGACTAAACCTGAACCCTGATTTACATCACACACCACACTCTACTCAAAATGGACTAGAGATTTAAACATAAAAAACTAAACAACAGAACTCCTCAAATATAGTGAAGGAAAACTGTGTGATATTGGTCTTACCAATGAGTTTTTGGTTATTGTTGCAAAAGAGAGAAAAAGCAGAAAAATTATTGAGGGACAAAGTTATTACTGAGCATACAGAGGAACCATCAAGACAATGAAAAGCAGCCCATGGAATCACAGAACTATTCACCAACAACTTGCTTAAAACCTGTCTAGCATCCAAATGGTATACAGACTTGTGCACCTCTAAAGCCCCAAAACTCAAATAAACCTGTTTAAATACCGGCCAGGATTTCTGGAAAAATCCATTTTCCAAAGACAACTACATACAGCTAACCACACAGTGACTAAAGCTTAGCTTCAGTAATCACCAAAGGAAATCAGCCACCAGCACCACCCCTTGCCCCTATGGGTGGCTGTTATCCAAGAGAAAATGGACAAGGGTGCAAGACAAAGTTTCCCTGGGAAACAGAAAAGTCTTTGGATTTTTTTTTGTAAACTATTGATCATAATATAAATTTCTACAGCAGTTATGGAAGAAAATGTGCAAAAGTTTAAATTTGACCACAGGAATCTTGAGCAAAAAGAATAAAGCAGGGTGAATAACACTACGTGAATTCAAAATACTGCAAAGTTGTAGTGATCAAAATATCAGGGAATTGGCATAAAACAGACAGAGCAACAGAATGGGAGAAAGAGTCTAGTCATAAATTCACATATCTGTAATCAACTGTTGACACTGAAAGGTGCAAATAACAGGAATTAGATAAAGGTCAATCTTTTCAATAAATTGTGCTGGAAAATTATGTACTCTTATGCAGAAAGAGAAGCTAAGTCTAACACTCCACAGCAACAAAAGCAATTTATGCAGAATAAAACAAAACCTCAGTGGCAAAACAATCATTCAAGAACAAAATAAGAAAACAGAGAGAATCTAACTAAAAACTGATCACCGTCCTACATACACACTTATCTGAGAAGACACGCAAATGTTCAGCATTACTAATTCTCGGGAAAATGAAAACTGAAAACAATGTGTCATCACCTGACTCCAGAGAGAACTGGTGATGATGAAAGGATGAAAGAGAACAAATCTGATGCAGATTTGGAATGGAAAAAACCCTTACACACTCTAGGGTAGAAAGGAAATGCCATTATTGAAAAAAAAAAACGTAGTGATTTCTCCAAAAAATTACTACATACACAGTATTTTCATTGCAGTCATACCCACAATGCTTAAAAAATGAAAGCACACCAACTTATAGAAGAGTAAAGAGCGACTGGTACTTGGACATGATGGAATACTATTCAGCCATGAAAATGAATAAAATGTTGCTGCTTGTAACAGCATGGAAACAACTGCTGACAATTTTGTTAGGTGACCTATGTCAGGGACAGCGAGGGAAAGAGGTAAGAGCCAAAAGGATCAGTCATTTCTGCAATGTGAAAAAGATGAAATTGTAGCAGTCGAGAGTAGACTGGTGGACACCAGAGGGTGAATGGGGGGAGAACACACAGTGATCCGTGGTCACCACATTATGCTTCTGTGGGACTCAGGAGCCCAGCCGCCCTGCAGCCCATGAGCACAGATAAGTGTGATGCGTAGTGTGTTTCAGAAAGTTGCAGGGAGGGGATTTCGAAGCTCTCACCATAAAATGATGCATACCTAATTATTATTATTTTTTTTTGGTACTGGAGATCAGACTCAGGACCTTGCACTTGCCAGGCAACACTTATCCCTCTGAGCTAAACCCTCAGCCCCTAAAAGGATGCCTACTTGAATGAGTGAATATGCATCTTCCTGTATTCTTCACTGGAAAATTACACAGTGCAAACGTGATCAGAACACCACATCCTGCCCCATGAATAGGTACACTTTATGCGTCAATTAAATAAAGAGAAAGAAATAGATTTTTTTACATTGAGTTGTGAAATGTTTTTCTAAGTATCTAGCTGTCTGAGCTCCTCTTAATTCTTAGTTAAAAGCCACAGACCTACTTCTAGAGAGAGAGCGTGGGGCGGAGGGAACCTGCTCGGTGCTCTGCAGCTCCGATGTGTCCCGCGGCAGGAATCCCCCAAGCACCGCAGCGAGCAGGGCTGGCCATGTGCTTGGGACTGGGAGACAGCTGCCGGGCTGGGGACCCTGGTCTGGAGGGCATTTTCGTGAGGACAGAAGTTTGAAAGATTCTTTCCTTAGTGCTAACAGAACATAGAGATTTCAAAGCTATAGAAGAGAATAACAACCTGTGTAACTACCTGCAGTAGCCCTGATCCGTACATGGGGAATCCGTGTTGGAAGCACCCGGGCCTCAGAACCTTCCTCTCCCGCTAGGGGGCGTCTGTGCCAGGCCCTGAAGGAGGAAGGGACCGATTAAAGCAGGGGGCGCTGCCAAAGCCTGTCCTGGTCCTATTGTGTCCCACCTGTGGTCTGAAGGTTTTAGCCTTCTTTTTAATAAAATGAAAAATTTTGAAAATAGAATTTTTGTATGTAACTATTAACTATGTTACATATTTTATGTATAACTTATGAGAACTCATCTTCACTTTGAAAAAAGACATAATATCACAGTGCAGCTCGGACATGCCTGCTAGGGCCCCCTGCTGAAAATATGATAGAATGAAAGGAAGAACTCTTGTCTTGGGCATTTTGGTGTTCAGTTCAGTGATGGAATCATTAAGCACACAAGTTATGTGAGCATTTGAAGAAGCCGTTTGGTTTTCCTAAAATGGAGCTCAAAATAATAAATCTGAACTGAAAATTCATTTGTGTGATGACAACTCATAAAGAAGTCATTTCAGAGTCCACAGAGTCATCACAAGTGTCTAACACAGAGAGCGACACGGAGTCCTGCGGCAGCAGCCAGCACTGGTGCTGAGGTTGTAACAATCTCTTGTGATCCAAGGAATTTCTATGACCTGACTTTTATTTTTAAAATGTCATTATTGATGTTTTCTTTACAAAGATTTGGGCTGTGTGCAAGTTTTTCTGTCCACAATGCAACAAATGTTTTTGACCATTATTCTTTGCATAATTTGGGTCTTTCTAACCGGGCATGGCATTGCGGGGAACACCTCAGTTTTCACCAATGATATGGGCATCCAGTGAGGGAGGCTCTAAGAACAAAGCAATACACCTTATACTCACCCATTTGGTTTTTACAAATATCATAATGTTTCTTTTCAAAGCAGTGCCAAGACAATAGCAGCATTTGGTTTGAGAAACTTTCTGGGAGGCACTGGCTCTAAGATCATGTGTTACCTGGAGCAGGTGGCCGGGACCTCTCCATCTGCACCATCTGCACCAGCGGTCTCCTCACGGTGGTCCAGGCCATCACCCTGAGTCCCAGACACTCCAGGGGGAGGAGGCTCCTTCCCCTGCTTCTCTTCTGGTTTCTTCTTTCAGAAGCACAAACTTACTTTATTCTCTCACAAATAACAGCATGAACTCATCACAAATTGGTAAGAGTTACAACTATTGTCTTTTTTTAATCCCAAAGACAGAAAATTAAATGGATTTTCTCACTGTGATGAGCCCGTGTGATATTTTCTTTCCTGGCATCACAGGTGGGGCCAGTGTCTACCTGGTGTTTCTTCTCCACAGAAACTGCCAGCGTGTTCTCCGCCTGCAGAAGTCTACATTCTGCAAAACCACCCCTGAGATCACAGCTGCTCAGGTTTTTCCTTTGATGCTTCACTTACTTTTCTGATGTCTGAAGATTCTCTTCTTTCTGTATTTGTAGATTCCTCCATAGAAGAGCAATTCATTACAATAATTCTCTGAGAATTTCTGACCCTTGGTTTTGCTGTTCTCAGTCTCTTTGTGGTGACTCACAGAGAGGGGCTTCTGGCTGGATATTGGAGTACTTAGTGGAAGGGAAAGATGTTGAATATTTAACTATCACTTTTGAATTTATCTATTCATTGATTACCTTTGTCTGAACTCTTGCTTCTTCTGTGGTATGTGTGAAATTAATCACACATAAAAGTTCTTTGTCAGACAACAGAATTCCTGGTGACCTGCAGTCCTGAACTCACACAGAAATGAAGGAAAACAACAGCAGTGCAGAAACCTCCCTCCCCACTCTGACAGCTGAAGAAGCAGCTGTATCTCTGCTCTTTCCAGTGTAGTCTTCCATACCATTATTCTATTAGCAACAGCACAAGTAGGCAAGTTTAATTAAAATTACATTTTACTTGGAAATTCCAGTTCTAAACTGATACCACAAATGTATTTCTTCTTTGAGAATTGCTATTGGAAAAGTTTTGTATATTTCCATGTTCAAATTACATAAAAAAAACTTAAATACTAAACAAAGACTTTATTCAATTGTCTACTTGAAAATATCGATAAATATCCATCCATGGAAATTGCCATTATAAAATACACGAAAGAATGGTGAGTTACAAATGCATTCACATTGGATGAAATAAAATTGCTATTTTAATCAGGAGAACAGTAAAGTTTCACCGAAAAATGTTATATTTGTTATACACATTAAGAATGTAAAGGAATATAAGAGAAGCTGCATATTTTTATAGAAACAGTAAAAATGAAGATATTGTACAATGAATTCAAAGTAGACAAAACTTTACATAATATCATTTTAAATTTAAACTCTTAAATATATGATTCCGTCTTTGTTGACAAGATGAATAAATGAATTATATTTGAAAAACAGCAGGTCTTCTATCAGTTTAGCTCCTGACGCTGTCCAAGGTGCTTAAATTTTTTTAGCGCTTCAAAAACTAAAAGGTGCTTCAGTGAAGAATTTTCTCCTTAACGAAATGAATTACGGTGACTTAGATATGGAAATGTGGGTAGGATAGTGTTAATAATCAGATATCTAATAAGTAT
The DNA here is from genome assembly GCA_004027455.1 of Hydrochoerus hydrochaeris. NCBI lineage: Eukaryota > Metazoa > Chordata > Mammalia > Rodentia > Hydrochaeridae > Hydrochoerus > Hydrochoerus hydrochaeris. The sequence goes on along the minus strand of PVLA01011802.1, from coordinate 19,875 downwards.
TTGAAAAATATGCAGTGATACCTCATTAGGTGGACTCAGGCCACAGATTTTCTGAAAGGACCCAGACAGGGCTAATACTGTTTTGGGTCAGGTTTCTATGCTGTTTCTTTCTCACCCCATAAACATTTGGGCTCATTGCTGTTTTACTTAATAGTAGAGAGCCTCTACTTTTTTGGCAGTGCTTTTGTTATAGGCACACAACTTTCAAATAAGGTAACTATGCTACAATGTTCTGTAATTTGTGAAAGGCCTTAGTTTCTAATAAACCTGTGACTTGCATGATAGTAAGCTGTGTACTATTGAATTTGTAAGCCTCATCTTTAGATTATTTATCTATGCATTTCCTTGTGAAGCATTCTCCTGCTATCTAGCATAAAGATCAAGATACCACAAGCATTTTCTTAAGCATTCATTGGTATTTGACTCAAAAATAAGAAACAAAATACCCTGGAGATGCTACATTGTTGTACTTCAATAGTAGGGTATTGCTAGCATGAACAAAGCTCTGGATTGATCCCCAGTATCACAAAAATGAAAAAAGAATACTCAGAGTCTTAAAGCATTGGCCCACACCATCCTTTCCTTGTGAACTGAACTTCATGTTCCCCGAGGGGCAGCCATGCGACAGCTCCCTTTAGAAGAGAGATTCACTAGAGAAGTTTGCAGCCAGTCAGGTGCATGGACTGAGTCTTTGGCATTGGACCAGCAGTGAGACCAGGAGAAGCAACCCCGAATCCTAGAGCATGCCTGCCGGCGTGTGTGGGATCTGCTCCTCTAGGGCAGCCCCAGATTCTCCCCCTTGCTAAGGTTTTGTCACCAGTGTACGGTGCACTTGGAAAATGTTCAGAAGAAGAAGATTAGGAGTTCTGAGCTGCTGCCTCCAAATTCGGTCCTGTGCTTGATGCTGAGAGAGGGGAGAGACAAGAATGTGACAAGGCCCAAGCAACCCGGACACCTGAGTTAACTGCTCCCCATGGCGGCGCCTCCTGCGCATAACTGCACGTTTCCTGTAGTTAGGATCAGGAGCTTCCCGGGCTCAGCAGTCTTGGACCAGCAGGCAGAGGCCAGAGCAGGCCCAGAGATGAAGATGGTGCAAGAGGAGCGCTGTCCCCAGGCGAGGCCAAGACTTACGGTGGTGACATCTTGTATTCAGAACTATACTACTCACCTGGTCCGATAGAATTACAGGCCCTTAGGACCCACAGACACACACCCCAAGGGCCTGTGACTCACCTGACAACAGTGAGGGCGGCCTTGAGCCATGGAACTCAGGGAAGCACAAACGGCCTGGAAGGTGTTGCTCGGAGGTAACTCACACCTGCATGCACTGAGCAGGTGAGTGCCCCGTGCCACTCTTGGCATAGAGCAGAGGGAGGAGGAGAAGACCACAGGCTTTGTGCCCTTCTGGGCCTTGAGGTTCAGAAGCAGGAAATCTCCAGGCTCCCTCACACATGATGTGTTTCTTCCTCACAACTGCAGGGATCATTATCCAGCTGGTGTCCTTCTGCCTCTCTACAGAGTGTGCTCTTACTTTATCCACTGTGATTTAATTTATGCTGAGTCTTGCATAGATCCAAAATATTCTGCCCTGTAAAACTGCAGAGAACTGAGATGGGTGAACAGACTCAAGATGCTTCATAACATTGATAATGGCTTTTAGAGCATTTTTTCCTATCTCATAATATCTAGTAACATTTTAGTTCTTATTTACACCTCTGGTTTCTCACACCGGAGAAACACAGTGGTATTTGAACATATGTGTCCAGTTTATTTTACTGAAGAATATGGTTTCAGGGAGCATCCATTTTCCTAGAAATGTCTCAAATTTGTCTTTCTTTATGGCTGAGTACTACTCCATTGTATAAGAACTCATATCTTCTAATCCATTCATCAACGGATTGGCCTCTGGGTTGTTTCCAAGATGTAGTTATTCACCTATTTCCTATTCCTACTTCAGCTGTTGGTATATTAGAGAACAGAGGTGGAATCAGAAAAGAAATCGTCCCACCATGAGCAAACCCAAGCCAGAGACCAGGCAAGTGAAAACTCACCAAGGTTTACTCTCCTAAAGTACAGTTCGTGCTGCCCCCTGGGTCAGTGGAGGTCGGGGCACGTGCGGAAGACCCGGGCGCCCTGCTGGAAGTGCAGGCCAGTGTGAACAGACAGCCTGGGCCTTCAGATCAACATTGGGTGAGATGTGCAGGCAGCTCCAGGTCTCTAAAAGGGCGGCTCAGCTCATCGCTGCGCTCAATGTGCAGTTTTACAAGCACAAGGCTGATTGAATCATTTATCCCAGGTCTTTTGAGTGTCAGGGAGTGGGCCCCATGCTGGGTTAATTAGACACCCCAGGAATGACAGCAGCCTTCAGTAGCCAGTGGAGGAAGAAAGCAGGTCACAGGCCAGGCAGCCTGGTGACTTCGGGGAAAGTGCAGGAGAGAAAACTCTAAGTGGATTCCTGAGTTGTGGACAGCGGCAGGCGTGGGAAGGTTTATCTCCCTCTGATCTCCTCGCTTCTCCCTCCATGTCCAGGGCCATGCTGTGCTCAGCTTCCTCGGCACCAGCTTCATCCCACACCGGCTTGTTGCTTTCGAGTTTGCCAAGCACAGACGGAAACACTGAGCCACAGCAAAGCTGTCCTCCTTAAGTTGTGGGGGCCAGATATTCTACACCAGCAGCAAGACAGCAACTCATGTACCATGTAGGTGGAAACCTGGGAGAACAAATGCAATCACAGGTGTGGTCTCACCTCTATGACACTTGAGGGTCAGATCTACATGTGGCATTGTGAGAGGGGATACACTGCATGGAGACCAGATCTGTCACAGTCTAGTACCAGCATGTCACTCATCCTTTGCTAGGTTGCCCAGAATCTACTTCCTTTTGAGTTTTTTTTTATCTTATTTTATTTTTTTTAAAGGTACCAGGGATCAAACTCACTAGCGCGTGCTTGCAAGGCAGGCACTTAGGCCACTGAGATAAATCCCCAGCCCCCTCTTGAGTTTTATTACTGTATTCATGACATTTCATCACCCAGAAAATATATAAACACCTGCTATAGGATGGAACCTCTTTATAGCTAGAATGAACGTGCCTGGAATGGGTGGGGTGATGCCCTGGGCTCCTCCTCACAGACTGCACCCTCCCGGGACTAGTTCCAACTCCATGTTCAGCACTGGCTCCAGCTCCCTGGTGAGAAGAGCAAGATGCCTGGTGCCAGGCTTTCCTTGAACTCCTGCCTCCAGGAAAACTGAAGTCACCCCGGGAAGAAGTAAAGCCTTCCATCCTCTCCATCACTAAGAGGACAAGGCACATGAGATCAACCCTGTGTCATGACCTCGTGCTCTGGGATCCTACAAAGCAGTTCCCCCAGGGAGAGTGGGTCTGTGCCTTCTGAGCTCCACCTGGGATGCTGCAAGGGCAGGAACACACAATAGCAAGGTTACATCACTGCAATAGACTGTTTACCATGGTGCCGATTTATGCACTTATGGATTAGTTCCCACCATCTGTCAAGGTGAGCTTTGTGGTAAAAATGGTACAGTGAAGAGGAATTTGTGGAAAAGCAATTAGTTTTATTAGAGGAGGTGATCTTAATTGGCCACCTACTGCAAAATGGGAAAATACAATAGCTATGGGACAAGACTGCTTTCAAACTGGCTGCAGTGTGTCTGCATGTTTATAAAAGAGCGCTGATGTGTTGGTCTTGTCTTTTAAGTGGTGCTTCCACCCCCGTGTTAGAGGATGCTTCTTGACGAGCATGGCCCAGTGCTCCTAATGTGAGCCATGCCAGTGACTGCATGGTCTGTGACTGCTTCTCAACACCGACTTCTGGACTAAATTTCTGTTTCGGTGGAGCTGATAACACTCTCCCTGTGTTTGTGCCCTTGGTAGCTTTGAGGATCCCCAACAGGTGTTTTATAAATATGCCTGACATACATCTGTCTGCTGTTTTCTTTGTGGTTAAGCTGGACAGGAAGTGTTGGAAGGCAGCGCCACAGAGAAGAGGTGTCCTTCCTACCACACTCTCAGACACTCAGCTCCTCCGTGGTGGACTCCTGGCCCACAGTGTTCTGTTTGGCATTGGAGCCGCCGTAAGGGAACTAGGCTCAGCTCAGTTCCTGAGAATGGAGACTTCGCACTGGATGAATGCTCTTATGTGGCTTATACTGGGGATCTAAAAATTATCATCTGGCTGAAGCAGTGTCTCCTAGGTTTCCCCTTTTCCATATAGTTTATAGGTTTTGTCTTTTTTTTCTCACTTTTTTTTTTTACACTTTGAAAAGAAGGCGCTAAGTTGTGCTCTCAATTAAGGGAGTAGAGAATTGTGATCTAAATCCTGGAGGGGAGTGCATTTGCATAAATCATTTTAAATTATGCTGCAAAAAAGTTTGCCCTGTCCTTTGACTTATGTATTAATTATTCAGTCCTCTGTATAAGCATTTAGTGTAAAATTTCAGTTTATTTTAGATTATAATTTAGTGACACTATATAATGTCTGCTGTTATTTTAAATTTTTTCAGGTTCTATGCTTGAAATGTTTGGAAAGGAGAAAATAGATCCTTTAGTGAAGGGTAAGGCACAATCAGTTTATAAATATGCACTTGTAAATAGCTTTCCTCAAGTGGTTAGATTATCTCATAAAATGTCTGTGAACTTTAATAACTGGCAATGGGTTAAAACCCTATCAAAACCACTTTTGAATTATATCAGAATATGTCATATATTTGATCTTCTCGCCATTGCCACTGTGTTATATACATCACAATAAAACCTACAGATGTTCTAAACTTGCCAAAGAGACGGGGCGGCAGACATTCACTCCATGACTGCTCTTCCTATGGAGGGCTCCCTCCACATGCACCTCAGTTTCCGTCTCTGAAGGCACAATGGGCTGATGGTCTCACAGGAGAACTCTGAGACTGGTCGGTCAAATACAGTCAGCTGGTAGGATACACAGTCAGAGCACAAAACTTGGTGACTTTTTTGGACACTAATAACAAACCCACTAAGTAAGAAATCAAAAAACAATTGCATTTACAATAGCTTTGCATAAAACTTTCTGGGAAAGTAAGTTAAACAAGAAGTAGTCTAACAGCTACAGTGAAAATTATACCACAGTGAAGGAAGAAATCTGAGAATACTCTACAAGGTAGGGGACCTCCCAGTGTTCAAGCATGGGCAGAACTTTGTTAAAATGGGCATAATTCTGAAAGTGATCTGCAGATTCAGATCAGTCTTTTCCAAAATTCTAGCAGCACTGTTTGCAGAACTAAAAAAAAATTCTAAGATTTGTATGGAAACACAAAGACATAGAAAACCCAAACAATGATGAGCAAATCAAGCAACCCTGGAGGTATAACAATGCCGAATTTCAAAACACGCACCAAAGCCATCATAGTAGAATCAGCACTGACCAACACAAAAACAGATACATGGACTCACAACACTGAATACAGACACAAAACAAACATCCAGTCACAGTTACACTAATTTCAACAAAGATGTCACACCCCTGCGTGTAAGGAAAACACCCGCTTCCGTAAGTGGTGCTGGGAACATGGACAGCTTCCTGTGGACGCTGGAGCCCAGAACTAGGTCTCTCACCCTGTGCGAGTCTCAGCGCAAAAGGGATCAAGGGCTCAGTATGAGATCTGAACCGGAAACTGTGAGCTGTAAACATCAGCAAAACACTTCAAGACATAGGCAGAGGCAAAAACCCATCAAACAGTCCAGGCAATAAAGGCAAAAATGGGGAAATGAGACTATATCAAGATTCTGCACAGCAAAGGAGGCAGAGTGCAAAGATGCCATAGAAAGGAGATGCTTTGCCAACTACACTGTGTCAGAGAGCATCCAAATACAGAGAGAGTAGAAAAACAAAACAACACGACAACAACAACAACCCCACCAGAATGTGAGCAGTAAGGAGCAGATGGACTGAACAGACTTTTTTTTATTGGAGAGAAGATTAAACAAAGTTTCATAACAAGATGATAGGAAAATAGCAGCAGTTAATATATTGCATATTATTATCTTTAAAGTAGTTCCTAAGAGCACACGATATGGGCATAAAAGATTCTCCAACTGATAGTAGTACAAAACTTCCTTTTCTACAAAATGACAGAAACTAATACCATGACTAACTTGTATTATTTCTCTTTTTCCCCCCCTTCCTTTCTCTTTCCCCCTTGCTATTTCCTTTCTCCTTTTTCACAATTTCTTCCCATTTCACCATATCTTTTGAGCCCTTACTTACTCTTTCAGTTTCTAAGACCAGGGAGACGTATGATGTTCACACATGAGAGTCTGATTTATTTCACTAATGAGTATGGTGCCAAGTTGCATCCATTTCCCTATTCAGGTCTCAAGTTTATTCTTCTTTATGGCTGAGTACTACACCATTATGTAAAAATACCACTTTTTTATACATAGCTTAGTTTGATGGGCATTTGAATTGTTTTCAGGATTTAGCTATTACCAATTGTTCTGCTATAGACATGGGTGCTCATATATTGCAGTGTCATGACATTTTTAATTGTTTTGGGAAAATACTCAGGAGGGGAATAGCTGGGTAGAATGGAACCAGGTTTTTGAGGAATCTCCATACCGATTTCTGCAATTGCTACTCCAGTCTGCAATCTCATTAACAGTAAGGTGTTCCTTTTTCCACACAGCCCCATCCAGCGTGTATTATTGATTGATTTCTTGCTGATAACCATTCTTTCCAGTGTGTGAGGGAATCTCTGTGTTGTTTTAATTGTGTCTCTTGAATGACCAATTATGTATAATATTTTTTTCTTATATTTATTTCCTATTTGAGTTTCTTCACCTATTGTCTTAGTTTTTACTTGTCACTGAGACAAAATACCTGATACCCAAAGATGGGAAAAGAAAGATTTATTTCTTACAGTTTTGGGAGGTTTCAGCACATACTCAGCTGGCGCCAAGGCAGGGTGGCACAGCAGGGCCGCAGTTCATGGCGGCTGCAAACAGCAAGGCAGAAAACCGGCAAGAGAGAGAGACACGCCTTCTTCCTGCCATTACATCACCTCCTGGCTCCATCCCTTGGCCAGTGTAGCACTCACACCATTCCAAGTGCTAGACAATGAACCACTCACAAATGCATAATGCAAAGACATGAGGCTTGGGGGCCACTGACATAAACCATGACATTCCACCCCTGGCCTCCAAAGTCTCATGCATATCCTTTGTACAAAAGACTTTTAGTCCATCTCCAAGAGTTGACAAAGTCCTAACTTTTTCAGCATTGCTGAGAAATCCAAGGCTCAAGTCTCCTCCGATATCTATGGCAAACTCTTAACTGTAACCCCCTGTACAAATGAAACAAGGTTAAACACTTCTGAAATGCAAAGGCACAAGATAAACATTACTATTCCAAAAGTTACAAATGGGAATATAAAGCACTGGAAACAAATCAAGTCCAACATCCAGCAAAGGGAACATTAAGTGCTAGAATTCCATGCTCAGCATTTGAAACAATCTGGTTGCAAGCTCCAAAAGGCTTGGATGATTCCACCCCTGTAGCACTTCCAGCGATTTCAGCTCCCATAGCTTCTCTCTTAAACCCTCTTTGCTCGCTTTTTGCAGCTTTCCTTGGATGATCTACGTTCCTGGCTTTTCCAAGCTTCTGGGATCTCCACTGCACCTTTGTCTTCACCCTTACATCTTTACAAATTGCCCTCTCTGGGCCACACTGCTTTGTGTCCCAGGCCCTTTGCAATCAAGGTGGAAGCTGTCTTACCCTCAGAATTTGTGCATTTTCTTTGCACCTAAAATCAGCACCACATGGATGCCACCAAAGTTTGCTGCCGGCTGGTGCAGTAGCCTGGCTTTTCTCTCCTGTGGCTGTAGAGGTCCAGTACCTGGATTGCTGGGCTCTGTTTACCTGATTGTGAGGAAAAAGCTTCTCTATGTTGCCCTCATTCTGGAACCTCATGTGCCTACTAACGTTCTGGAACTTTATGAGGCCTCTGTCACCATTTTGGAGCATAGTACTCTGCAGCTTTCTCCTCTGAGAAAATTCTTTCACTTCTGCAGTTTTGAGGTTGCAAAGGATGAAGTCTCTGGGATGCTCCCTGGGCATCTTTCTTATTTCTCTATTCCTTCTCAGCAATTGAACTCTAAGCTCTATCTTTACAGTTCACAGCTTTACTGGAGTTTTCCTTCTGGCCAAAATCAGTGTTTTAAATTATCCTGCTGGCCTTTTGCTCTTGATTTGCAAGATATATCTTGCCAAAAGCCCCCAGCAATAGCCATAATGCAGCCTCAACATTCCGCAGCCTTGAAATTTCCTTTGCCAGATTAATCAAGCCACTGCCCTTAATCTCAGTCTCAGGCAAAGTCTCTGGGCATGAGCAAAATGCAGACAAACTTTCTGCCAAGCCATAACACACATGGTGGGGAGTTCAACAACCAATGCAGTCCTTCTTCCCAGCAGAAATCTCCCAAGCCTGGTCTTTACCATCAGGCTTTCTATCAGCCTTCCGGTCTCCTGAGCTCTGACCAGAATCTCTTCTACAAAACAGTCTAAGCTGCTCCAGCTCTATGCATCCAGGTGACATGTCTGAACCTGTGCAAACTTGCCCATAAGCCATTTCCAAAGCTTCTTGAAAAACATGGTCAGGTACAGTCACAGTAACAGCCCCACTCCTGGTACCAAATTCTGTCTTAGTTACTTTTTACTCATCGCTGAGACAAAATACCTGATGCCCAAAGTTGGGAAAAGAAAGGTTTATTGCTTTCAGTTTTGGGAGGTTTCAGTCCATACTCAGTTGGCTCCAAGGCAGGGTGGCATGGTGGGGCCGCAGTTCACGGTGGCTGCAAACAGCAAGGTGGACATCTGGCAAGAGAGAGAGACATGCCTACTTCCAGCCATTACATCACCTCCTGGCTCACCCCTAGGCCAGTGTAGCACTCACACCCCAAATCCAAGAGCTAGACAATGAACCAATCACAAATGCATAATGCAAAGGCATGAGGCCTGGGGACCACTGACATAAACCATGACACCTATGAAATGTGCATTCATCTCAGGTGCCCATGTTTGGACTGGGTCTTTGAATTTGAGGGCCTGATTTTTTCAGTTCTTTCTATGTTTTAGATATGTGTCCTTTGTCTGAGGAACAATTGGACAACACCCTTTCCCAATGTGTGTGCTCTCTTTTTACTCTGTTGGTAATTTCTTTTGATCTTTAAATATTTTGAATAAGATGAGATCCCAGTTGTTGGTTCTTAGAAGTATTTAATGTGAAGTTTGGGTTTTGTTCATGAATTTTCTGCCTACACTTATGTCTTCAAGATTTCTACAAACTTCCTCTTCTACTAGGTTAACACTTCTATTTTAATATTTAGAACTTTGATCCATTTTTACTTTATTGCATGGTGATAGGCATGGGTCTAGATTTAGTCTTTGCAATGTGGAAAGCCAGTTTTTCCAGCACCATTTGTTAAAGAGGTTATCTTTCTCCTAGTGGACATGTTTGGTCCCTTTGTCAAAGATAAGGTGGTTGAGTGAGTTTGTAGCTGTGTCTGTCTCTTCTACTCTGGCCCATTAGTTTTCATGCCTGTTTTTGTTTTGTTTTGTTTTGTTTTTTGCCAGTACCATGCTGATTTTATCACAGTAGCTTTGTAATATAATTACAAGTCAGAAATTGTGATGCCTCCTGCCTTACCTTTGTTGCCCAGTATTGCCTTTGGTATTCTAGGTCACTTCTGGTCCCAGATGAAATTTAGGAATGTTTCATCTAGTTCTGTGAGGTATGTTAATGGCATTTTGATTGGAATTGGATTAAACATGTATAACAGATTGGGAATAGAGCCATTTTTACAATGTCAGCTCTTCCTATCCATGAGCAAGGGATATCTTTCCATTTTCTGATATCCTTTTTGATATCCTTTTTCAGAGTACTGTAATTTTTAATATATGGATATTTTACTTCTTTTATTAGATTAATTCCAAAGTATTTAATTTTTTGAATGCTATTATGAAGGGTGTGACTTTTCTAATTTCTCTCTCAGAAATTTGTTGTTTGTGTAAACAAATACTATAAATTTTTGAGTGTTAACATTGTATCCAGGCATGCCACTGAATATACTGATGGAGTTTTGGGATCTTCTATGTTGAATATCATTTCATCTGTGAATAATGATAACTTAACTTCTTTTTATCCTACGCTTATTCCTTTTATTTATTTCTTGTGTAATTGCTCTGACTAATGTTTCCAGCATTTTGTTGAACAGGTGTGGTGACAGTGGATATCCTTGATTTTAGAGTGAAAGCTTCCAGTTTTTGTCCATTTAATCTGATGCTGGCTGTTGGTTTGTCATAGATGGCTTTTATCAGATTGAGAAAAAGTTCAAATATTCCAATTTTCGGTAGGGTTTTTGTCATGGATGAGTGCTGGACTATGTCAAAAGGTTTTTCTCCCTCTATTGAGATGATTTTGTGGTTTTGTCTTGGGCACTGCTGATACATATACTTATTTTTGTTATAGTTAATTGGAGCTCAATATGTATCACTTATCTATCATCAGATTGTGTTCCTATGTTTGGGAATTTTTCTGTTATTACTCCAGCAAATAATTTTGTATGACATTTCTTCTTATGCCTACTATTTCCTTTTCACTTATCAGTATTATATTGTTTTTCTTTGCATCATCTTGCAGCTGTTGAATTGTTATTTCTTGAGTCTGGGCTATTTTTGAGAGAACTTTTCTTTCATGGTTTCCATCCTTATAATCATCTTTTTAAAAATCAATGTCTGCTATAGCTTTTCTAAGCAATAAGAATTTTTTAAGAATGTTGACATTTCTTTTTGTTTTTACTTGTGAGATTATTTCCAATCTGATTTTCTCTACCACCTCATAAATTTGTTTTTTTTTTTTTTACTTTGGTTTCTGTCATTTCAGAAATTTCATGTGTGTTTCTTTCATTGTCCTCTGTCTTATTGTCTTCAGGACTTGTTCACAGTGGGTTGCAGGTTTGAGATTGCATCTTGTTTCTGTAGCTTGTGAGTTTCTATTTCAAGATTTGTGTGTGTGTGTGTGTGTGTGTGTGTTGATCCCTCTAAACCCTTGTAGCAGGTAGCTGTACTGTTAGTGTTCTCTCTTCTCTTGGAAAAGTCTGTTCCACAAGCATCCTTCTATGCGCAGAAGGTTCTTGGCTTGCGTCTCTCTCAAGATCCCACCTCCCTAGTTAATTACGAGTGAGATGCTGGTATTTGTTTGTCACAGTCCCCAGTTCTTTGTTCATGGGCTGTGGTGAGGCTATTACTCAAGAGTGTCCCAGTATTATTACAGAAGCATGAACAACTGATTAAACAGGTATGACTTCCTAGCTAAAGAAGTAAAACTAGCATTAACAACAGCATCAAGCACTGTTTAGAAACTGACAAACTGTGGTAGCTATTATTTTGTACTTTAAACCATAGGAGCAAAATCTACAATTATAACACAGAACTGATTATAAATTGGAAGCTTGCATTCAAAGCGTTTCCCCTTGGTAGAGTCGTTTTAGCCTGTGTTTGGGTTATTTAAGATGGGTAGTGGATTAAATAAAGATAACTGAAAAGAAAGTCGAAGCAAGGCTTCAGGACAAAGGATGATCGTGCAAACATTGGGTAGCTAAAGAGGAAGGGAGAAAAGAAAAAATTAAGTAAGCAAGGGATTATCTGAACTTGGTCTCTGGTTTCGGGGTATGAGATTAGTTTTCCGTGACTGGACTTCTCACCAGTTGTTTAGACAAGAGAAAATGATAAGAAAAAAGAAAAGGTGAAAGAAAAAGAAATAAAAAAGAAAGAAGGGGAAAAAAGAAGATGGGCACCCTAATCCAATGGCCTCTATTGGGTGTGTCTTTGCCCCCAAGTATTAGGCTGGTTCCCCTGACACCAGTTGTTGGCCCGCATTGCTGTTTGTGCTTTGGAGTTTTCCACACAGCTACTCCTTCCTGTCCATCCTGTGTGCTCTCGTTCAGACCCTACTGAGTCACTGATGTTCCCTCTGCCCCCCGGGCCTTCCTGGAAGCTTTGCCACAGTTTTTGCAGCAGGGAAGGGAGGGGCCACCCTCTGGGCTTCCCGACACAGCTCAACTGTGATGGCACCAGGAGTGGCCACCTTCAGAGCTGTTCACCTGGCTCACAGCCACAGCAGCAATGGCAATGATGATGGGAGAGGCTCCCTCTGTGCCTTTTTTAAAACCAGGATTTGAACTCGGGACCTTGTGTTTGCTAGGCAGACCTCGTGCCACTGAGTTATATCCCCACCACTAGAGGAAAAGTAGTATAAATGGCCAAAAGTATATGAAAATATATCCAGTGCTTTTATTCATTAAAAATGCAAATAAAAATGGCATTGAGATTCCATTTTATCTATTTCAGAATGGCTATTATAAGGAATAAAAAATAGGTACTGGTGAGAATGCTGGACGAAAAGTAACATTTCTACCCTCCCTATGGGTAGAAATGTATGTTAGCAGAGCTACTATCAAATTCAATATAGAGATTCTCCAAAAAGTTAAAATTTGAGTTAGCATTTCATCTGCCTATACCTCCTCTCAGGATATACCTGAAAAGTGTTCAAGTCTACTCTCTGTAGAGAAAACTGCACACCCTTGTTTATTTTGGTACAATTTACATTAACATACTTATAGAAACATCCTAGGTCCGTGATAACTGATTAATGGATCAATAAAATGTGACATATATATTCAAAGAGATTTTATTCAGTCAAAAACAATTAAGCTATAAATTAGGAGAAAAATATCAATCATATAGATGCAAAGAAGTCACAGTAACAAAGACAAATACCTCGATTATTCTTTCATATGTGCAATTTTAAAGAAACAGGAGAACAGAACTGGGGATTTAGCTCAGCTGCCTAAACTGCCACCCAGCAAACTCAAGGTCATGAGTTTGATCCCTAGTAATAAAATAAAGAAATAGGGGAATATGGAAGAATATAAAAACTATGACAGAAGAGGAAGAAAATAAGGGGGAGCAGGAGGGAAGTAGGAAGGGGCAGACAGGATGTAAATGGGCAATTTTGAATGCCCTTTGGCTATGCAAAACAGAAACCCATTTTTTATAGCTAACATGCATTAATGAGGAAAAGGTAACAAAAATTTTGCTTATTTGAGAACATTAAACCAGCATGTGACACACGTCATAAGGCATCCACTAAAGGCATTGTACAAATAGGAGAAAAACTCTCGCCTCTGTAACCAAGAGGACAGGGCCATCCACACGCATTCTCACGGTAACTGGTGACTGAGAGCTCAGAGGGGGCTTCACCACACTGTTGTGATTTCAGTGGGAGACGCAGGTCACTCTCTGTGTGACTACACTGCCTTTAGTGCAACATAAATTTTAAGATTTCATGATTATTAGACAATAATGCTTAGAAAACCTGGAACAAAGCATGCAGTGAGCTCAGACTACTTCATTACCACAGAAACTAAACTAAAAACCACGATTTTGCTGATGACCACATTTCATAAGAGGAGTCCAGGGCTTGAGAAAAAAATTTCCAGGGACACAAACGTGGTAAAATTATTATTTATCTTAACAGACTTTCAGAAACATCAAAGAGGCAAGATAAAATTTTCATTACTGATTTCTTTAAAAAAAAACTCAACAAAGTAGAGAGTAAGAAGAGGAAGAAAAGAAGAAAGAAAGAATAGAAAAACAATGAATGTCATTTCCTTTTGCATCACAGAAATGTTTTTTCTTTCATTTGCCTTTCACCTTGTTCAGTGGGGACAAATTAGTATCTATCACAAATGGATATTCTTTAATGTATGGAACAAATATTTCCAGTACACTTGTACCAGGTGCAGCTTCACAGCAAGAATACAGGTACCGTAGCATAGAATTAGTTTTTCTAAATACAGCCCCCTCCCTGATTTGTCATTTAGTAGACATGGAATAAATCAGCTGCTTCAGCAAACGACCTTGCCCTCCAATGGGTGCAGTAGAGCAAGGTGACTCTCGTCCTTACCCTGTGCATGGTTGGGAAGAGCTCAGAAAGCAGAGTCCCCGCCTGAGCATTACTTATGCATTTCCATGTATAAAGCAGTCCCTGGCAGGAAGAGGGAGGGGACCCACTGTGTATCCCAGAAGCCATCCCCACTGTGAGCCCAGCTGGAGCACAGTTCTGGATAATGGGAATCTCAGAGGCACAGACTCGGCTTCCTCCGTGCATGTCCGTCCTTCATGTTACAGTCATTAAACCTAATTGAGCCAGATGAACTTCTGTGTAAACAATCGTGGTAATTATGGGCTGAGAGGAAAAGTTGCACAGCAGGGACTGGGAGTTGCAGAGGGCATCTTTCTCCTGGGCAGGGAGAGGACTGTGAAATGAAGTCTTGGTGAGACTTTTTGGTGCCCAAGACTTGTATAAATCATGGAGTTACAAATGAGACCCTGGAAGCCTCATTTCACCAGAAGGACCAACCCAGCTCTGGTCTGCCTTACACACACCAAGGTGCGCAGTCCTGACCAGGCTTTCATTGACACTCACGGGCCAGGTAATCTTTCTCTTTAGGATCTAAATGCTGTGCCTCAGCAAAAGAACACTTGACAGGGTCTCTGGGCCTTCAGATCCTCAGTCTTCTTTGTATCTTAGAAAGACAAGGTCCACAGGCCCGTAAACTAAGGCCGCCAACTTAGAGGAAAAAAACCATCTTCTAGAAATGCCAAGGTATCTCTGACCCTGTGTTCAGAATCTTATAGGATCAGAGAGATCTGGGGTGCATCGTTGTATAAGGTTTTCTTCTTGCTTTCTGCTAGCAGCGAGGAAGATTCAGGAGTCTTTCAAGCTTCTAGGAAAGTCTTTGTTTCTCTCAGCCTGAAATTTCCTTGCATGACGGGACTGTCAACATTACCACTTTTCATAAAATTCAAGTGTTTCAGCTATGGTGAATTTCCGTATTTGATATGGATGAGCAGTGTAGTTTTGCTCTATGTTGTGAAGGTCCTCTATACATATTCATAAACTTCTACATGAAAACCGATAATATTAACCCATACATATAAGTAAGTTTAGTATTTTGCTATTTGATAGAGGAACTATTATTGACTATTAAGTGTAAAATTATTTTCCTTTTGGAGAACTCAGCCTAGGTAGAAATGAGTTACTGTAACAGACGCTAACTCACTTCATGCTTTTGTAGTTTTTTGAAGATAATATCAGATGGAAAATATCATTTTTTGTTGACAAAAATGAGTTTTACATGGATACTGTTACTGACTTGAACAGTTAGTCATTATAACTAGTTAAGGCAGACCACATCTACCGGAATGCAATGCTTTTATCTTTTGAAACAGTTTATGAAAGAGTTTCCCAAGACTTTTTGGGCCAATAGCCAGATCTCACTCTTCTGACATTTTATTTATCCCACAAAGTAAAGTGATTTCATTAGGTAGATTCTCAGAACAAGCTTCAACTATGACTCAGACTCTTGGAATTCTGGGAGAGGGTGTGAGAGTGACAAATAATGATTTTTTGACCAAAAGCACAGAAACAGGAAACACACAGGGACATCTGAGAAGCCCTTTAGGGTACTGAGAGGACGGACTACAAAAAAATATTCTACAACAACTTCCACTCTCAACAAAGCCCCTAATTAGTTTTCTTCCCAGCTGATTTGTCACAGGCCCTGCTGAGTGAGTGTGAAGGGGATTTCATCAAGCATCCCCCCGCCACAGTCACCATGGGGTGGTGATCTGTGCTGCATAGGTGGAGGCAGAAGCTGCCCCGGCTGAGGCGAGGGCAGCACGGCCATCACAGGTGTCCCCAGGGGCCTGAGGCCAGCGGGTGCCGGGCTGCGGTGCGCGTGGAGGTCGGCAGAAGGTTGCTCACGTCGGCAGAAGTGCAGAGACAGCCCGACAGTCACCCGACAGCAGAGAGGAGACAGCGAGGGCAAGGCCCACAGAAAGGCGTTTGAACTACAGAAGACATTTGAAAAGGCCTTGTGTTCTATCAGAGAGCCTGATTTATTTAACCTGGGGAAGCTGCTTATACACTGACATAATTTCCAAAGTGAACATGGAAACTGGAGGCACTGTCTGTGGAATATTAAAACGCTGTCCAGAGTTGAATTAAAAATAAACCACTGGATATTTAAAGCATGGACCAAAAAAGATGACAGCAGTCCTACTGCTAAACACAACAAGCAAGCAGACGCAGGCAAGACAGGCTGCAGTTCTCTGAAATGGTTTCTCCTGAAGTCACACAGCAGGTGTGAAATGCCATCGTGACCCAGTATTTTGGTGATCTTTTCTCATATCCCAACCTACTTGAATATCTCAGCCAATATGGGGATGCCTAATTAATGCAGCCCTCATCTCACAATGGTATAGAAACTCTCATTAACCAGCTTCTCTTGAGCAACATTGACAAGTGTCAGGATGTTGCATCTTTCCCTACAGATGGCTGAGATGGCGCAGGAGAACTCAGTCCTCTAGGACTCATGTCGGGAAGGATCCCGTGGCTACTCCAGAGCACCCTCCAGACTATTCAGTCAGTGATTCATTGATAGTTTAGGCAGCTCACAGATTTCCAGGTATCTTTGACAGATCATGCAATAAGTTTTGGATCACAAATGAAAAGTGATGCAGGTGGATGTAATACGAAAGACAGCAAAATAAACCACTGGATATTTAAAGGCAGTATAATCATAGGAGCAGTTTGATGTCTACAAATACAAAAATATTCGGGTAGAGGTTTTGAATGTTAAAAAACTTGGAAGCAAAAAGTTATCATGGAAATTGTTTCGTTCATCAAAATGACAGTAAGAAAGTAACTGAACAAAAGAAGAAACATTAGGGTGGCAAAAATGTGACTAAAAGGGAGATGCGTTATGGAAGGTTGAGCTACAGAATTTTCCCCTGAAAAATTTCTCCACGTGGGGAGTGGGGTAGCAGACACGGTAAGCACTGTGCTCAGCCTCTGGGTTGGATGCTAAAAATGCAATGGAATGAGTTAAAAGGCCGTCAGCATCAGCCCAAGATACTCTGGGTGGAGGAGGCTCAAGCTCAGGTCTGCATGGTACATCCTCCCCCTGCTTCTGGTTCTTGGGGCTCTTAATGCATGAATTCATCACAGAATCATAATGGTGACAGCTATTGTTATTTTCTACCGGAAAATAAGAAGATAAAGTGGATTTTTCTCACCTGCATGGTGCTACAAGGTGTGGTGTTCAGGGCATCATGGGCGGGGCCAGCGGCTACATGGTGTGTGTTCTCCACAAACACTATCAGCAGGTTCTGCATTTGCAGAAAGCCAAGTCCCTCTACACAGCTCCTCCTGAAATCAAAGCTTCTCGAAGCCTTCTCCTTCTGATGTTTCTTTTCTTGTGTTTTATTGGATAGATTGTCTCTTTTCTCTGTTTATAGGTCCCTCCTTAGTGACTCAGTCCACTGTCATAAGTGCTGGTGAATTTCTCACTCTTGGTTATGCAGTTCTTAGTCCCATTAATATTGATTCACAGAGAGGGTCACCTGTGTCACTGTGGGGGCACATGTGGGGCACAAAGACACTGCTACTTTACTGCTGAACTTGTCATTTCATTGAGTAAATATGAAACACTACCTGATTGTTTTGCGGAATATGTGGAACTAATCACATTAAATTAGCTTAGACAGATAAGCTTTCATTCTCAGACCACTGTATTGGAGTCCTCAAGCCCTAACTCATGTGGAGATTATAGAAACAGAGCAATGCACACATCTCAGTCTCCACTCGACCCCCCTAAGAAGTAACTTTAATTGGATTCTGTGTGTCAGTGCCCCTCAGGACTGCTGTTAGAGCAGTGGGAAGCCGGAAACATTTGTCTAACTGTACTACCATTATGAGCATCCAGTAATTCCATTTCCAGATATGAACTTACTGATATATATTCTCTTAGAGAATTAGGGCAGCAAAACTTTCTTCACACTACCATGATCACTATTCCCTAGCCACATGTTAAATGCTAGAGAAAGAAATAATTTTTTATTGTTTATTTTAAAATATCCATAAATATCCATCCATAGAAGTGGATTTTTTGTAAATTATGCAAGAGTGCTAAGTTACAAATATAGAATGAAATTCAAGGGCTAATTTTATTTGTCAAAGGATAATGAGGGAATAAAAAGTTTCAAAGTGCAGTGGAAGCTGTTTAATTTGATGTTGTGTAAAGATTGTGGAAGACTGTAAGAAGGACTGCAAACTTTGGGAGAAACTGGGTAAATGAATGCATAGTAGGTTAAAATTTCATTTAATACATTTTGTATTTCTCTGTTTTTAAACATGTGAATTCAGCTTTCTGCATAACTAAAAAAATAAATTATGTTTAAAATATTTGTGGCTCATTTCTCACAGTAGTACATATTACTAGTCTCAAAATAAGATTGTAAGAGAATTACAATGCCTGATGCATTTTAAATTATCATCTTCATAGTTGCTCATAAGATATAGACTTGAAAAAATGATCAAACAATATGGGCACAAACCTTTGTTTTCAATGAACTAATAACAATTAGTAGTATAAATATCTTAACTCTTTTGTGTATATACATATATACACATTTTTCTTTTCCTTTTTATTCGTCCTACAACAGTTTGTCATTCCTTTTGAGTAGTTTCTTCTTATTTCACAATATCCGATGTATATTTGGATCTTATTTACCTTTTCAACTTCTTACACTAGGGACACAGTACAATGTTTACACATGAGAGTCTGATTCATTTCACTTATGTGTATGGTCTCAGGTTGTATACACTTCCTTATGAGACTGAAACGTTTTCTTGTGCACTCAGAAATAAAATGAGAAAGTCTACAGTAAGTGCTATGTGTACTGGAAGCCCTAGCAAGCACAGCTAAGCAAGGTAGAGAGGGAAGGGGGATCTAAATCTGAAAGAAAGATCTGAAGTGTTGGCTGCCTTCCCAGGATGGGACACAACACCTGACACACACAGTTCAAAGGAGGTGAGGTTTAATTTCAGCCATGATTTCAGGGAATTCAATAAACGGTGAGCTGGCTCCAAGGCAGAAACAGGGCAGACACCTGGTAGAGGAATGCTGCTTCTTTTAGGGTAGCTGGGAAGCAGAGCACCAGATCAGGCCCAGAGAGGGATGTGGGAGGAAGCAGAGAATCCAAGGCCATTCCTCTGTGCCCCATGTGGTCCAGGGGACATGTGCTTCACCAGTGTCCCAGGAAACTCTGAAACCATCAGACTGACACAATCAAGTTAACCCATCTCACCCACGACCTTGCCAGCTTAACACCTCCACTCCTCCTTAATCCATACGTAATCTGCAATAAAGTGCAAGATCATACTTCTGCCTAACAGGAAACAACCATTAGGCAGATCACACCAAAGCCCCACCTCTTCCACCCAGGACCCACCTTCCAAGAGCACAAGCAGCCCCTGAGCTCAGCGTTGGATGAATCCGCCCATGAGTACAGCGCCAACATGGTGCAGTCACTTGCTAAAGTCCTAGCTCTGAGGGCATAAAGAACGTCGGGACATTTTACATCTCAACATAACATTCTGCCCTTGCTTCCAAGGCTCATGCACATCTTTTTTTGTGCAAAATGTGTTTAGTCTACCTCTAAGAGCCAACCAAGTCTTAATAATGCCAGCCTCGCTGAAAACTCAAGTCCACAGTCTCCTCTGAGACTCAAAGCAAAGTCTTAGCCATGGGTCCTTGTAAAAATAAAAAACAAAAAGTTTAAACACTGTTAACTCACAATGGCATGATGTAAACAATCCCACTGAAAAAAGAGAAAATGAGTGGATAGAAAACACAGCAAGACAACATAAAACCAAACAAGGCAAATATTACCTGGAAGCTTCATATCTCGCAGCTGGGATA
>PVLA01011801.1:0-49826 GCA_004027455.1 Hydrochoerus hydrochaeris | reverse complement strand
TGTTGATGGGATGGCTGTTGTTGGAGTGGCTGTTGTTGGGGTGGCTGTTGTTGGAATGGCTGTTGTTGAGGTGGCTGTTGTTGGAATGGCTGTTGTTGCTACTGGGATAGCTGTGAATACAAGAAGACACCCTTGAATAAAAAGGGAGGATATGAGTAATCAGGAGGCCGCCTTCCAGGATCAGTCTCCTTTAAATGCCCAGATTCTGACTGATTGGCTGCTCTCTCAGCATGATAAGTGATTGCCCAAATCAAACTCTCTTTTCATGTGGATCTTATGTTTGTCAAGATGCTATTTTCTGCTTCTGCCTAGTCACTAGAAATTTAACAATATGTAAATTGTGCTAAAATGCAAACATTTGCAGTCAGCATTGTGCTGGGGAAAACCGATTTTTCTTACTTGCTTCTACTCTGTTAGCTCTTAGAGGTGGAGTATCTGACTAAGCATGCCTCATTGTCACTGATAAAGATAAGAAATTAGGAGATCAAATAAAAATTGACAATAAACAGTGACTATTGATAGGTGTAGCTAGGTTCCAGTGTGAATGAGTGTCATAGTTGTACAAAAACCATGCGGACATGATTGTCAGCTACAGCAGATTTACACATGTAATTAGGAAACATGTAGAGAGAGCTCAAACAACAGTAAAAGCAATAGAAGTGAGGACAGAAGGAAAAACAGGAAATGGGAATGCGTATTAAGTAACAATGTGAAAGTCAACTCACTGACTAGATGTGGCGTCTTCGACACAGCCTCTGCAAATATAAGAAAGTCATTGTCAATAGATATGTAATATCAATTATACTGGTTTTCCTTGAGCCTCTCCTGATTCTCTTTGTAACACAGAGTGTCTCCTCTGGTCTTCACTTATTTACTTATTTATCTTTTGTTGTACTAAAGATTGAATCCAGGGCCTTTGCACTGAGCTATATCCCCAGTCCTTTTTTTTTAAATTTTGATACAGGTCTCACTAAGTCACTAATTTGACCAGGCTGGGATCAGACTTCTGATCCTTTTCCTTTCCTGGGATTATATGTCTGCACTTCCATACCACGCTTTCCTCTGTTTTGTAGCACCCCGGCTTGCTCAGTGAGTCACTCTGACACTTTCTAAGGCATTGGAGGTTGTTCCAGCAGCACCTTAGGCAATGCAGTCCTGAAGCCTTTGTAATTCTATGAGCTCTGCCTGTTTTCTCTTGGTAGCAAGTAGTGTAGAACCTCATTATTTAGACGATTAATGAACACCTCAAGCCTCAGTTTCCCATCTGTCAAAGGGGAATGACCATGGATTTGTGTCATAGTAACGCATATAATAGAAATTTGATAAGCATTAACTGTTGTTTTGAGAATTCTGATCATTGTTATTGTTACTGTTGCTAACTCGGGCACTTTGTGCTTCGACAAAAACCCTTAGCTCTGCTTCTGTCTTCATAGCACATACCCTACACTTTCCATCTCTGGGTTTGTACTGTTCTTGCCCCTGACTGTCCTTTTTCTGTTTCTCTACTTGTAGCCTCACCATCTCCAAGGTTAAATTCCTCTGAGATTTTCATTGATCCACGCAGCCTCTGTTCTCTTGCTTTCCTAATGCCTTTTGCTGAGATGTATGTGTGTGTCAATTTAATATATTCTATTGTATCTCTTAACCCATTGCATTCTTTTTGGCCTGTATTGCATCATGTATACTTGTTTTCAACTTTCCTTAGGTTGTGCATAAACTTCTCTTTTTCCAGGACTGCACCTTCCTCTTCTGCAAATCCTCAAATGCCCAGTCTAGATTCAGAGTAACATCAGAAATGACTTCCTAATGAGCTGACTGTGATGAGATGTGTATGTAAAATTAGAAAGCTCACAATAAAGTTGCCAGTTGTTAAGCATCTAGGATGTCTTAAAGTGCACATCTTGCTGTGTCATTGCATGTAAACCACACAATGAATTTAGAAAATACAGTTTTCCTGTTATCCTCATAATACAGGGAAGTATCTGAGGCCAGAAGAGGTCAAGTCCCTTGTCTCAGATCACTGAGTAAGTGATGGTGTCTGGACAGACAGTCCAGAGCTGCAGTTTCTCACCACCTTACCTTTGGTTGCAGAATAATAGTAAGCAATGAAGTTTTTTCCTATGTTGTTGAACCCTCGGAAGTACACAAGGGTCATTGAGCTAGAGGAGGATGAATAAGTGAGGTAGAAACCAGAGCAGGTCTTCCCCAGAGACTTTGCTGAGGATGGAGGGCCGTCCAGGATTTCAAAATATTCATTGGTGCAGTCAAGGCTGAAGAAACAAATACCCATGAAAGCTTAGTCTCTCTATCAGTAGGTATAGAAAGCATGTTGTGAGACACTCTTTATTTTGTGACTATGAAGAGGCTGGGGACAATTTCAAAGCCCGTTGGTGATGCAGAAGCAGTATAGATACTTTTATCCTACTTTTTTTTTCCCTCAGGGAGTGAATGCCTAAAGAATAGGACTTTATCTGGGAGAGGAGAGAGGATGCTGGCTTTAGGTATAACACTGCTGAGGGTCTCAGGGCAGCTGAAGGCGCAGGGCACTTCACAGCCTTCGGCCAATGGCAGGGCCAGGTTAAATGAGATACTTTCACCACATGGTGATCTGGGGATGAGAAGCAGCGTGGCCGTGGGGGTGGGGGGCAGGCTGCTCAGCCTCCTGTGGGATGTAGCTCTGGTTCCCAACAACCTACTGAAGGGCTTTTGGCAGTAATCTCACTACAAGAACGTGAGTGGTGATTCTGCCCAACTGCCTTTATGGAAGTCATCTGAATTTTTCCAAGGTTGTTCTCTGAATTTTTGTCCTGATGCCATTAAAAACTGGAATCAGAAGCCATCTTCATGTCGCAACTCTAAGAGTTATCCTGTTCCAGCTATCTTTCAATTAAGCAAAATTCAAAAGTGAAAATAATTTAGGTTGCCCTTTGTGGTTAATTTACATGGGTCATTCATCTATGAGTAAAATAAATATTTTATAGTTACGTAATTTAAAACCCCAAATTTCCAAATTTAATAGATTTGGGTGTACCCTGGAATCTACATCTTTAACCAGCTTCTTTTTCTGTGTCTGTCTTTCTTTTCTTATGTACACACAAGTATAGACACCCCCCACTGAAAGCCTATAAGATAAATCTCATTTTAATTAAAAATTCATGGAAGTAAATCATATTTCTACATAGGAATGACAAATGTGGATATTAAAAATGAAACCATTATCATTTATTGTGACTCCAACAACAATAAAGGAATACCTACACTTAAATCTAATAAGACATATATAGGATTTGTATAGAAATAGCTAACAGAAAAATAATACCAGATCCTAGCTAGGATGTGGAGAAACTGGTTCTCACATGCTGCTAGTAGGAGTGGGACATGGAAGTCACTGAGAAAAATGATTTAGCATGCTCTTAAAAATCTAAATGTGTTCTTATCATACAACTAATATTCACACAAATGGGCATTTATCCCTGAGAAATGAAAACTTACATTCACATAAAAACTTGTGTGAGATTGTTTATAGAAGCTTTATCTGTGGTAGCCCAAGGCTGGAAACCACCCAGATGTCTGTCAAGAGGGAAACCATTAAACAGACTCTGCTATAGGCATTTGAATAGAATATTCTTCAATAGTTAAAAGGGCCAAACTACTGGTGCACATGACAGCTTAGATGCATTTTAAGGGAATCAGGTTGAGTGCAAGAATTCAATCTTCAAAAGCTACATAATGTATAATTCCACATACATAACATTATCAAGACAACAAATTATAGAGACAAACAACAGATTACAATCTTAGAGGACAGAGGGGGGTAGTTGACAAATACAAAGAGTAAAAAGAGTAATGGCACAGGTCTATATCTAGAATATGGTAGTGATTACATGAAGCTATGCATAGTGTGAAGTTTCATGAACCACCCCTCTGTTATGGTTTGTGCCTGGATGTCCCCCCAAAGCCTCATATAGTCATGGGGGCAGGTTTCTAGAATTTGTGATTCATGGTCCAATGCTGGGATTATGGGTGTGTGTGCTACACCCACCCCAAGGTGGGTGTGGCCTACATACAATATAAGGGACAAAAAGAGTCTTCTCTCACTTTCCTCTTTTTGGTTGCTATTGCTGTTTTCCACTGTCATGAACTGTTGCCCTCTGCCATTAGCCACCCTGCCTTGGAGCCAGGTGATTATGGACTAAAACCCACAAACTGTGAGTTAAATAAATCCTTCATTTTGGGTGTCAGGTATTTTGTTTCATCAATGAGAGAAAAATAACCAAGACCCCCTCACACATATACACACACACAAATAAGTACATGTAAAATGGGTGGAAACTGAATAAGTTCTATATGTAGTTAAGAGTGTTATCCAGTGCTAACTTCCAGGTTTTGATAACGTTCTATAATTATAGTAATATGGAAGTATTAGTGTCTTACTTTTTTATCCTATGTGTCTATTTATTTAAAAATAAAAAGATTAACATGCACAAAGGACTCTTTATGAGAATCAGTAAGAGAATAAATGAGTAGAATTTTAAATTGCATAGGGTACTTAATGCCTTTAGCACTTACTTAAGATATGGAAATGCCAGCAATATATGATCAGATGCATTTGCCTTGATCTCCCACACACAAGTTATGTTGTTATGCATTTCATTCTTTGGAGGATTCTTAATTGTTCCAGATGACTTAGTAATAGTGCCACCACACTGAGGTTTTTCTAAATTCAGAGAGATACTTTAGAATTTCAGGTTTTTTTTTAATTGTTCAGTTTAATGACTATGTAATTCATACTTTTTTTAGTTTTATTTGCACCACTTTTTCAAAAAAGAGTTTCACTGATCACCAGTTTGTGGGTATGCTTTGTGCTAAATTAATCTAAAAAGTCTTAAAAATTTAAGAAATTTGGGTATGAATTTGTATGAAGTTGAAAACATCTCATTTCTTTTTAGAATTTCACCATTAACATGGGCTTACTAACATTGGCTAGACTCTTTTCCTCTTGTTACTCCCCAATTGTAAACCCTGTTTTTGTCTTTTGTTTTCTTGGTTGAGTCACTCATAGCTGTGGGTAATTACCTGATTCTGGTTGATCCAACATAGACCTTCTGTGTACAAGATGATAGTAGGGCTTCAGCTATCGTTAGTTGTAATTTCTTAAAATTACATTCTTAAAAATCTGTTATTTAGTAGAAAGAAGTTTTCCTCAGCAGTTCACTACTCCAAAAGCCCAAATATTGATGTTTTCTGGCTACCTGTCCACCTATCTCTTTGTTTCTTCATCTGCTTGTCTGTCTATCCATCTGTCCAACCCTCATTCTGAAATTAAAGGTTATTCCAGTAGCTATGGAATTACCTGACTTTTCTCCACCAAATTATCTGGCTGTGTAGAAAGCATATCAATTCTTGATTGGTCTGCTCAATCAAACTGTGGCTTTTCTCTGAAAGAACCACCTAGGCTATCCAGGTTTTGGTACTATTTTAGTCTCTTATCTCCAAGTAGCACTAAGAAAAATTCAATGGAGTTTTTAGAAACTCAAAGAGCAGTAAAACAGAGAAAATGGCAGATGTAAAAGAAAGTCTGGAGAAAGAGACCTGATATTGTCAGAGAAAAGGATGGAAAAGAAAAATGGGCTCATCATGGTGGAGCTATACAATTGTAGCCTTGGGAGTCAAGTTGGCAGCATCAGTCTATTGATGGCTATGTATGTCCCCTACACTCAAGGGGACCAAGAAGGATGGTATTGCTCAATTATTTGGATTTTCTTCTTTGGCTAACTAGACATGGAACTGGAACCTTAAATGAATTTTATTATTGGGTCCTTCGTCCAGAACATAGTTTCAGAGGGTGACCTAGACTGAGAAATGTATTTTGGCACATTTTTTGAAGAATCATCTCAAAGCTTGAGTTATGTAAGACAATGAACAGAACATCTAAGGATACACACAGAGTCTCATCTCTAGGCATTTTTCCTGCCTTGACAGCCAGTGGGTGACCTGCCAAGACAAAAATGACATGTAGATGGGTGGTATACTCTGAGGTCTGCATTACAGTCTGGACATGAGGACCCTGAGAAGCCTGTAACAAACACACTGACTCAGCTCCTTTCAGAACTGCTGAGTCAAAAGGCCTGAGCCTGGAGGGGATATTAATGTGCCAGAGGCAGGAATCACTGCTCTAGATCCTTCCAAGACTTTGAGACCTTATTCTTTTGTCTTACATGAAAGTGAAGTATTTTTAAATTGAGTGTTGAAAAACTAAAGACATGAAATTCTATTTTATAGAGCCTTTTCCCGTATCCCAACAGTTGAGAATTATGAGTTTGTGATGTGAGGAAAATTCACAATCCTTTGATCTGGTGCTGCTCAGAGATACCAAGTCAGGATCTTAAGATACTATGGGTCCTATTATAGTTTGGATCATAAATGTCCCTTAAAAATTCATGTAATGAATGCATCTTGGGACCATAATGTTAACTGAAATACATAAGATACACAGTTTAAATATCACATGGTTTCTCTTATGTGAGAAATCCAAAGTATAAATATATTAAACAGCAAAATAAGACAAACAATAGGAATAGGGAGATAGATCTTTTGCAAGTAGGATAGGGGCCAGGAGATATGGGAAGAGAGGAGAAGGAGGAGGAAAAGAGAACATAAAAATTAAGATATATTATGTGTACATATTTAATCCCAAGATGAAAGTAATCATTATGTACTACAAACATGTACTAATAAAAATAAAAATTAAAAAAACTGCAGGTGTTGAAAGCTTGGTTTCCTGCTGATCGCACTACTGGAAGGTGGTGGAAACTCTACAGGGTAAGGTCTGCTTCAAGGAAGTAAGTCACTGGAAGTTTGTCTTTGAAGGGTATAATTTGTCCCTGGCCTCTCTTCTCTTTCTGCTTTCTGACCACCGTGAGGTGAGCAACTTTCTTTTGCCATGCCCTTCTACTACAATGTTTTGACCTTGCCTCAGGTGTAGAGCAAAGGAGCTGGCTAACCATGGACTGAAACCTCTGAAACCATGAGCCTTCCTTACCTTGTGGTATGGTCATTGAATATTCAGCATCTAGAAACATAAAAGATAAAAACATCTGCTATGAGGGAATAACATACTAGTTCATGTTGAATAGTTATTTTTGCATTGTCTAGGTTCAGTCTAGGAGAGGGAGGCGAGGGGGCAGAACTTACCTGAACATATCACACTGGCATCTTCCCCATGACCACAGTTGTGGGAGAGCCAGCCCACATGGGAGCATTCCTCAAGGTGCTGCTCATCACCCCTGCAGTGCACGTTATCAAGGAAAATCTTCCCAGAACCTTCTCCAAAGTGGGCCTCGCCTGGAGCTGAAATGGCCTGGCCACATCCCAGCTGTCTGCAGATGATGTTTGCTTGAGGAAGATCCCAGAGATCATCACACACGGTCCCCCAGACTTCCTGGTAGAAAAGTTCAACACGGCCTGCGCAACGTTGATTAGTGCCTGCCAGTCGCACAGGGACCCAGCCTCCTAGGGGAAGAGTGCAGGGTCAAGGGATGATAGCTACCTACTCTGCCCATTGATCGTTATTATCTACGCTACTAGCTTTCTGTCTTAATGCTGCTGTGAGGGAATCCATACCATTCTCTACCAGGTCTGCTTCATGGAACTTATGATATCTTCCTTATCTATATTCTATTCTAAGACAGCTTGCCTGTGGTGAATCATTTTCAGATGACCACAGTTCATCTCTTTCTTATACCCATGGTCTTTTATAATGTAACACTGTTCATCCCACTGAGAGGCTGGGTTTGTATCCTCACTCCTGGTTCCTGGAATAGAAGCCTTTGGCTTGCCTTGGCTGAAGAGTATGCTTGAACACCATCCTGTGCACAGAGGGGATACAGGAGGCTTCTCAGACTGCAGTTCGCCCCCTAAATGCTCTAAAACATCATATGCATAAGCCCAAGCTAGCCTTCTGGGTGATCAAGGATATGTAACTTTGTTATCCTTATCATATCAGATGACAGCTACAGAACTGCCAATACATGAAAGGGAGCATCGCAAGCCAGACAGTCTTCACCTGACCTGCCAACCAGCCAGAGAGGCATGGGCAAACTCAGTTAAGATCAAGTTTATCCCTGGTCAGCAGAAGCACCAGGCTCCCTTATAGACTCATGGGAAATTATAAATAATTAAAATAAAATAAAATAAAATAATTAATTAAATTAAAATAAATGGTTTAAGTCACTATATTTTAGGCAATAGTGACTTAGTTTTACATGGCAATAGATAATTTATGCATTTCTTTATTCCTACTCCCTTTTTCGATAACTTGACCCATCCTCAGCCAGGAGGAAAGGTTTCAAAATCACATACTCTGGGATAGAGTCTGCTTGGTCAGTATGACTAGGCTAGAGTACATGTTTGATGCTAAAGCAATCAATAGTGTGCTAGAGTGTGCCTGATTCTCTCTGCTGGACACTGGGAATTGCAAAAACAGCCAGCAGAGTCAGGATGGCACTTTACTTGCTGTGGTCATGATGAATCTTCTACGGGTAGGTCAGTACATGGAGAAGTTGTTTAGAATAATGACCCCTGAGAGGGGTAAAGAGAGATGCCGAGTGTGAGAGAAAGGCTCTATGGTTTGTACTCCCTCGGTTGGGTTTTCTAAGATCCCCCTACTTCCCTCCATAGGCTGATTCAACTAATTTTGCTTGAGTGGGTGTTTGTGCCATGACCCTCACATTCCCCTTCCTTCTTTTTCATACCATCTACTTGCCTTGAAGTACACGTTTCCATTATTCCTATCCTACTAAATCTTCCTATTAGTCAAGTTCTATTCCAGGTGTCTTTATTCCATGAAGCTTTTCTGATCACAAAAGTCATTTTCCTTTTCTAGCTCTTAGACCTGTTATTCCTAGGCCTGGACACAGGATCTTACATAAAGCCAGTGACATATGTATCTCATCTCCCCAGTGTTAGAGACCACTATGAAATGAGGCGGCTCTGAGCAGGATTTAAATTTTACTAATTGGCTTTCTATGCTTATCTGTGAGTCTGTCCTAGGCCTTGGCCCCTTGCCTGGTGATGGGAGCTGATTCACAGTAAGTGAACCTCTATGAATCACTGATCTTGGCTGAGGCTTGTCATAGCCTGTGAGGCCAGAGATACCTCAAAGGGCAAGATAAGGCCACAGCTGAAGACACCTTGGCTCCTTCACTAATTAAGTAAATGGAGACAGCAGTTAAAGTAAGTTCACTCCTACAGTCTCAATCCTACCATGAATGTTATCTTGGAGATAAGATGGTTCTCCTAAATTGGCATAATTTACCACTTGGAGAAGTCTTTGAAGCGACTCCCAAGGTCCTGCTCATTTCCTGTGCTTTTCTCAGTTTTCTCACCTTTTGTCCTTGGTCCTAATAAAGTGGGTTAATCCAGAAAAGACTTTGTCTTAGCCCTTGGAGTTGTGAGCTCAACTAAAGGGTTTTGACCCTCCTGGAGCCCTAAAAAATAATACAATTGTCTCTTTTTATTTAACCTCTGCCATACACTCATTTGGAAGATAGGGGATCAAGACAGGACCCAATACCCCAGCAAGGTAGGAGGCACTAGGAGGTGGAGAGCAAAGAGCAATGAATGTTGGGTCAGGGAGACTGGGCCTGAAGTCCAGCATCCCTAACTAGCTAAGTGGCCTTGAGGATAACAGTAAGTACTTCAATTGTAAGAGTAAAGAATGTAAAAGCACTCAGAAGAGGACTTTTCAGGGGTTTTCCTTGCTTGGTAGGTGAGCAAGAATGCAGAGATGGGCTAGGATCTCATCAGCAGTGGGTGACATGGATGTGGAGACTGTGTATGATCATAACTATTGCAGAAACACATGCAGAGCATTCTCCTTGGGGCACAGAACCTCAGAAGTGACAGTGTGAGCCGGCAGGAGAAGTGTGAGAGGGTCTCTATCCTGTGGAAAGGGACCACTGTCTCCCTGTGTTACAGCTTTCTGTGTGCAAGACTTGTCTCCCTGCTAACCTACGCTCTCCTTGAGAGATGGAACTGTGTTCGAGTCATTTATGTGTTCACTGCTGGACCTGGATCAGGGCTTATAATATGCTAGGCATGCAAAGTAAAAAGTTATTAAGCAAATGAACACTTAGTCACTATCTATGGGGTGAATGTATGAGTGAGTTGAATGGGAAACAAATGAAAACCTGACTCTAAATTTCATATTGTTACATTATGCCTTATCTTGTATATGTCCCTGAAGGTAACATCGTCTTACCTGTAGGCAGAGCATCTGTGAAATCTGCACCTGTCAACATGAAGAGATCATGTGTGTTATCATGTCTTAGTCAGTGTTGAGTGAGTGCTTCTTACATGTTGGGCAGCAGAAAGGAAAAGAAAGCAAGACACTGCCCTTGAGAGTCATGGCATTTCCTTGAGATTTGAGAGATGGACCAGACCTAGGGCAGCTCAGCTCCCCTTGCTCTTATTACTTTTGCTGTCTTCCACAGCCTTGAACTGTTGCCCCTGTACCTTGCCACCTGGCCTTGGAACCAGTTGATTACAGACTGAAACCTCCACAAACATTTCTTTCCTTTATTTGAGGTGCTGAGTATTTTGTCCTAGCAAAAATAGAAAAGTAAAAAGACAGACGGGGAGCCAGACAAGGAACAAATAGGATTGGAGAGGTCAGTAGGTCCAGATTATGAAGGCCTTGAACACCAGCTGACAAATTTGGCCACGATCCAGAGGCCACAAAAGGGACATTCTTGAGACCCAGACTGATAAGATAAACGTGGGATTCCAGGAAAGGTGGCCATGTGAACTGAATAGTGGTTCTGGCTCCACAGGGGCAGCTCCAACCAATTAAGGCAGTAAAGAATTGTGTGTTTGGTGCATGAAATATATGTATTTTTCTCACAAAATGTAAGAACTTGTATTTTTATTACAAATAGTCTGACTTGTAAATTCAAGTTCAGTCTGAAATTTCAAACTGATCAGCAGCCTATGTCTTAGCCCGAGTCCAACCTCTGAGCCCTGCTTATCAATCTTTGCAGTCAAGGGGATGGTTCCTTTGGTCATCTGCGATCTACCACATTCTCAGGCAGAGTTATGGTGTATGTCTGGCATGCGTGGGTGTGTGTGTGTGTTAAGGAGGAGAAAAGTAGTGAGGGAACTAGGAGTAGTCTCTAAATGCTGAGAGCTAGTCCCTTACTTACACAGATGACACCAGCACCCTCCAGATGCTGACAGTTGTGCCCAGCTTGATCCCCTAGCAACATGGCCTCACCTACTACGCACTGCCCAGCGGCACCCTCCTGGAGCCTGCCCCACTATCTGGCCATACCACAGCTGGAAGCACACAACAGGGGTCTTGGTAAAGTCCCAGAGGTTGTCACACACTCTTTCCCTGTGCCCTGGATAAGGACTTTCAGATGGCCTAAGCACCTTCTTGTGTCAATCAGCAGCCTCCTGTCCACCCAGGCTCATGAATGGACACAACTGGTAACTAAGGATGGAATTTTAGCAGATGACCGTAAAGGGCTCCCAAGTGTTATGTTTTGTGTCTAGATGTCCCTCTAAGGCCTCTGCAGTCACAGGTGGGGTTTTTGGAGGTGGTTGGATCTAGGATATATGATAAGGGGACCAAGAATTTGATGTTAGGATTAAGGGTGTGAGTGCTCCCCCTCCTAAGGGTGGATAGTTTGGATAAGATATAAGGGGCAGAAAGAGGCTTGTTGCTAGTTGTTGCTGGCTTCTGGTTTGCTGCTTGATGCTTTTACTGCCTCCTGCCTGCTGTGAACTCCTTCTCCTCTGCAATTCCCCCTTCTGTGCCACCCTGCCTCAGAGCCAGCTGGTTATAGACTGAAACTTTTACAAACTGTGAACTGAAATAAACCTTTCCTCCATTAACTTTTGGTATTAGGTATTTTGTCTCACCAATAAGAAAAGTAATTAAGACAACACATTAGTGTGGCTGCCCATCTGTTTCCATAAAATATTAGCAGCTGTCCATCAGGGTGAAATTCTTTCTTCCTTTCTTCTGGTACAGAGAATCAGGTCAGCCTAGAGATGATTCTTTAGGTTCTGTAGATGCCATTACTTCCTAGCAGTAGTGTCCCGGCCCACTTTCTCAACCTGTTTGATTTCTCATCTGTGACTATAGTGATAACAATAATGCTTATGTAATGATATTGCTCCAAGAATCAAATGGGTTGATGAAAGTAAAATACTAACATAATATGACATACATGTTATCTATATTCAATGCCTTACTCTTTGCAGCAAGCCAGAAAACATAGTTGAGGTGCAGTCAGGACAAGATACTCACAGAAGAAGAGTGTAAGACCTGAAGCTCAGTGCCCTTCCTTGTGCTCGTTTGTCCCCTATAAGCTTTGAAGTATGAGTTAAATAAGATCGCCTAGTGGTCATTCCCCACAGCAAAGTTAAAGTCCAGGGTATTCCTTTCCTCCTCATCTGAAAGAAGCTACACAGTCACCAATGAGCTGAATGACCTCCTGTGAGTCATGATAGGGCAGGGGAATGTACCTCAAAATCCCCCAAAGATACCTGCAGGATCCCTGCTAGAAATCATTTCTTAGGGTACTGTCCTTCTTTCTCTCTAGAAGTTGTCACTGTCCACAGGCTAAAATTCTATTCACCCTGTGTCACTTCACAGATCATTCTAGGTGCCATGCCTTGTTCCCCACCCCATCATCCACTCTGATAGAGGCAGACCGAGTGCGTACTTGACATCTTCACTAGATTGTAGAGAGCTTTAGGGCAGGGGCTGAGAGGTGGTTTGAAGTTAGAGTAGGACAAGCTATGTGACCTCCTAAGCGTCAGTCCTAGTTTGCAATAAAGGGATAGCAAGAAAAACAAAAAAGATGACACAGATAATGAGCTGGACACAGTCCCTTGGGCATAGTAAGTGCCCAATTGGTGCTACACCTGCTGTTACTACTGTCCCCCTGTCTGGTCCTTTCCTTCCTGTGTTGCCTCCACCTGGCTATCACATTTGTAAATGCTCTTTAAGTAGTCCTGCTAGGTATCTGAATATCCCAGTGAATGAGCTGTGTGTGTGTGTGTGTGTGTGTGTGTGTGTGTTTGGCAGAATAGTCAAAGGACAAGTGGCTAGGAACTTACATATATTGTTGTATCTCAAATTATACTTTCAGTTAGGTCCTACTATGACTCCATATTATATATGAACCTGAAGCTCAAAGAGATAAATAATTTAAGTAAACTTAGCTAAGTGGCAACATTCAAATGCAGCAGAGATATCGCTCTATGATTTGATCAAATATTACAGAGGGTGCTCAGATAGGCTGGGCTGAGACTGAAGCTGAGGATGTGATGGGGAAGGGGACAAGGAGGACAGAGGAGATAGGAGAGTTGATCATGAAAATTCATGTGTTTCTGTGCCTCTAAAAATCTATATGAATCTATGTTGGTTCTGCTCCCCCAGGGTCAGCAAATGACATATTCCTTAGAAAAAATTGGGTGAAACAAGTAGAAAACATTAACCATAAGTCTACTAGCCAGGGATAAACTCTGCAGCCACTGGGTATGGAGCATCCTTAACTTTTATAGGATTTTGTTCATATAAATGTGGATGTACATATACACCAACATATCAAATGTGAATTTTTAGTTCTGGGTGCTCAGGAATTAGCTAATTTAAGTATGATACATAAGTAGTGACTTATCTTTCTGCATTTATCCTTTGCCAAACTGGTCAATGTAGATCTTTAGAAAGAACAGTTAATCTTACCTACTGTTAGACTCTCTGGAGAATCTGTATCTATTAGGGGTTGGGAGATGGTTTCCACAAGGTAGAAAGAAAGAGAATATACATTATCACCTGCCAAAAAAAAAACATTCCAAGATGTGTGTGATCAGCTGACAGTGGCCTGGAATCCTTTGATCTGAGGAGTTTGTTAAAATTGGGGCACTTGCTGAAACTGCAGTATCTCAGATTCATTGTGGTTCTAGGGTAGGACAGGACACCTTTTGCATCTTAATAAGTGAATGCAGAGAGTCCTGAGCCTACTATAGCTGAGAACTCCTGAGGTGTGATTTGGGGCCTGCCACACTGTATTCCATGGGCTATGAGTCCTGGATGATCCTATGATATGTTTAAAGAGGCCTAGAAGAGCTCCCAAACAGAAGGGACAGGATTAGTTACAGGGATGATCTAAATTATCAATGGAAGTCCTACCTCTCAGCTTCTGGACCACAGAAACTGCCATCTCTGTGACATGAGTTGTCCTCCTTCTTATAGAAGCATGCTCCTTCTTGCCACTGATTGTTTCTCTCCTTATCTGGCACCCAGAAAGCTCAGAACCTCATTTTTGGCCATGTGCACTGGATGAAAAAAGTTTAGATGGTGTCTTTGGCTTATTGCTTTCCTTTTATGTGTCCTAATATCTGCAAATAGTGATTGTATTCTGCTCTGTTCTATGTATTTTTCAGTCTTCCTCAAACTTGTTTGCATTCATCTCATTTTGTAATTATGTATTTGCTGTGATTGTTGTTTAAATGATCTGGCAATATCATCAAGGTATAGATAGGGTAACCTGGCTTACCTCCATAATTCCAGTGCCTAGCATAGGACTCCAAAATAAGTGATCAGTATGCTTTCTAAAGGACTGCAATAGGTAAGGTATAAAAAAAATGACTAAGGGAGAGAAGCCAAGATGGCCGATCAGTGAGCAACAAAACACAAAGCCTCCTGGGAGAAACAACTCATTTGCTAGAATAAAACACCCTGGAGAGACCCAGACAGAGGGAGATGGATCCTCTTGACACGGGAAGAAATTAAAATATAAAAAAGCTCGTCAAATATGTCGGGACTACAACTGAAACAGCTAAAAATTACAGGACACAGTGTTTTTGTGGCAAGCCGCCAAGTTTGTGCCGGCCTGAATTTGTGCCAGCTTCAGTCCGTGCCAGCAGGCAGAGCCACCCAAACTCATTCCCATTGCCACTCACAGGAACCACAGCAGTGCTGAAGTCAGGGGTTGGTGAGCCCAACAGAGAGTGGAGCCGGTGAAAGGACCTTCATTAATCCACACTCATTCTTGGAAATGAGATTCCCCCCCATGGGAAAGGCACAACCAAATGGGCGACATGTTGGAATCAGGCAGGAGGAGTCTGGACTGGGAGTGACAGTTGGTTGCTCCCTCAGCAGAACAGATTTGTGGGATTTGCTTGGACTGGACCGCACTCCTGGCTGGGACCCAATGAGCCATCCCAAATCGATTCCCTGTGCTTAGTAAGCACTAACCGGGTGAAGGCCCCTTAAGTTGGCTGGCCAGGTAGGGAGAGGCAGGCATACTCAACTGCTGCTTTACACTTCAGTGACAAGAGCAGACAGGAGAGGGTGGAGGTCCCTTGCGAGTGTGCTTTGGAGGAAATGTGGCCAACAGGGAAGGGGGCTTGGACCTGCACTGTAACCTGTGTGGAGGAAGCCAGGGCCATGACAGGAGAGAGAGGCAGGAGGAGGTCCCCAGCCCAGAACCCTGAAAGCACTGATCCAGGAGCAGGAAAAACAAGGGAGACTGAGGGCAGAAAACACATAACTTCAGACATGGCTTCAATGGACATTAAGAGATATCTTTGGGACCTTGTATATGAGCTCAAAACTGAAATATTAAATCAGGTAAAGCAAGATATGAGTAAAGTAATAAAAGAAATGCTCTCAGGAAGCATCTCTCAGGAAGATACAGATGGAAGTAGGGAGGAACACAGAAAAAGGAGAGAAATATTGAATAAAGAATATAAAGAAGGCTCGGTATTTAGCTCAGTGGCATAAGTGCCTCCCTTGTGAGAATATAAAGAAAATATAGAATACATGAAGCATATTCAAGAGACTATCAGGAAATTAAAAACTCCATTGAAAGCTGGCAAAACACCTTAAAAGAAACTAAGGATAGAGTATCAAAACTTGAAGACAAGTTTGCAACGTGTGATCATGAAAGGAAAGATCTCTTAAAAATAACAAGGAAACAGGCAGTAACAATACAAATGCTAGAAGATGACAAGAGAATCTACAATTTAAGAATAAGAAATGTGAACAAAGAAGCAGGAATATATACAGGTGAATTATAAAGATATTCATGGAAATAATTAAGGAAAACTTCCCAAGAATGGTTAAAGAAAATGACATTCAGTTATGTGAGGCATACAGAACTCCAGCCACCTACAACCAAAACAGATCTACACCCAGACATATAATAATCAAGATACCAGAAATTCAATATAAAAACAGAATATTAAAAGCTTTCAGAGAAAAGAAACAGATTACCTATAAAGGTAAGCCCATCAGGATCACGGCTGACTTCTTGACACAGACCATCAGATCAAGAAGAGCTTGGAGTGAAGTATTCCAAGCCCTGAAAGAAAATAATCTCCAGCCCACATTGATGTACCCTGCAAAACTGTCACTAAAAATTAATGAAGAAACAAGATGCTTCCATGACAAAGAGGAACTGGGGGAATTTGTGACCACCAATCCAACCTTACAGAGAATGCTGAAAGGCGTTCTAGAGAGAGAGAAAAAAAATACCAGGATTTTAGGAACAGTGGCAGAAAGGCCTCAATGAGTGGGGCAGGCAGTAGAATGAGGAGAAAAGTAGACAAAGGCAGAAAAATAGCATAGCAGAAATGAGGCAGAGAAGGATTGCTAGAATCTCTAACATAAATGGCCTTGATACACTATATTGTTAATAGTGCACCAGGATTTAAAACCCACATTACTGACACCACTCTGCTTAGATGTGTTATATTCTGTTCCAGTCATTCTACTTGTACTAGATTTGAGGGCACAGACAGTAATCCCGAAAATAACAGGATATAGTATGTCAATCATCCTTAATTTCCTATTAACTTAATCTAAAGCTCTGTAAAACCTACTGTTTTACCATGAGTGATCATAATTGAAACTGGTTTGTTGGATCACTGTTTTATATTGATAGATTTTATTCAAAGGTGTTATGATTGATAGTATCAAGTCTGAGAGTATAGGCAACTGCACTTAAGATGACAAGATTCACCAGAATATCCACTCTGGTTTGATTATTACCTGCCTTAGGTTTTATACTGTCTACAATGTTTTATTTTTACTAATATTGTTACGTACTGCTATATTCAATTATGCCTGATGATATCGACAGTTCTATTGAAGATAATAAGAAACAACACAGTAATCATTGTAGATCACCTTGTACTGTGGTTTTATACGACTTTATGGTTTCATGTTTTTATAGGAATTTGTTTTATTTTGTCTTGCTATGTTTTGTTTTTCCCTCTAATACAGAAAGGATAGAAATATATGTAGAGATTCATGCATGCATGGCTGTTTACACTCTCACTATTTGTGTACGTACTTTGTATGCTTTAATTTTGTAACTTGAACAACTATTTCTAAGAGGACAATATGTAATCTATCAACTAGTGATTTCTTATTGTTTATCTTTTTTTTGAAATTCTGTATTATCTCTACCCTTTACATGGTTTTGTTTCTCTTTAAATAAAAAAAATAAAAAAATTTTAAAAGGTGACTAAGTGACATAGATCATTCTTCCATACATTTTGACCCACATATGCAATAAAGGATA
Organism: Hydrochoerus hydrochaeris; assembly: GCA_004027455.1. Classification (NCBI taxonomy): domain Eukaryota; kingdom Metazoa; phylum Chordata; class Mammalia; order Rodentia; family Hydrochaeridae; genus Hydrochoerus; species Hydrochoerus hydrochaeris. The sequence goes on along the minus strand of PVLA01011801.1, from coordinate 32,223 downwards.
TGAAAATGGAACCTGCTTTAACACAGATGGGGAATAATATACACAGGGTGAGTTTTGTTCTCTTTCTTATTATACAGAGAAATTCCCACATGATTGCCTGACTCTCTGAGCTCAGATACTACCTCGGGTGGTAGGCAAGCTGCATAAAGCCAGCCCTTGTAGGTGAAGAACTCTATAGATACAGCTGCAAAACACATTACTTTCATCAGGGAGGGCACAGGACACCTGGCAAGATGAACCTGAAAGAAGACAAGGAGGCAGTTCTGCTGTCTCTGTGGAGATCCATAGATGATATCCATGAGTGTTTCATCTGGTTAAGAAAGTATACTTAGTGCCTATTGGAGAAATGATTAAAGACTCTCACCTTTCAAGTATGTTTAAGTTTAAACCTAAAATGGTCCTCAAAACTTCATGTGTTTGGAAGGTGCTTGGATTATGGGATGTTACAACTGACTTGCCTTTAAAGGGGTGGTCTTGCTGGAAGAGGCAGCTGTGGGGGTGTGACCCAAAGGGTGTGTCTTCCTCTCTCAGTCCTCCCTCCACTCTGCTTTCTGGCCACTATGACATGAGCAGCTTTTCTCCACACTAAGTTCTTCCACTTTGTTCCCAACAATGAAAGGACTGAAATTTCCAAAATGTGAGCCAAAATAAACTTCTCTTCCTTTGTTGTTGGTGTTGGATATTTGTCCCTACAATGGGGAAAGTGACTAAGACAAGGTATGAGAGACTATACCCTACACATATTCTCATGTATCACGCTATTTATGACATCATTGGTTCTTTGAGACAGGGTGCTGTGAAGTTGACTTCCTCTTTGACTGACAGCCAGCACCTCACCTGCACAGATGACACTAGCATACTCCAGGCACCCACAGTTGTGCCAAACTGGCCACTGATGCAGTGCCCACCCACTGTCCATTGTCCAAAAGGATCTTCCCAGAGCATGTCCCAAAGTGAGACCCTGTAAGGACTTCCACCACCTGGCCATAGTACAACTGGTGGCACACAACAGTGGCTTCACCCAGGTTCCAGAGGTTATCTTACACTGTCCCCCACTTGCCTGAATGAAGACCTCTGCATGACCTGGGAACCTCCCTGTGCCATTCAGCAGCCTCACCCCTATCCATGCTCCTGGGGTAGAAGGAGATAAAGAGGGAACTAGCCTCTGGGGTCAGAATATTGCCTTGATTCTGTTATATTGGGCTTTTAGGCAACTGTTTCCCTATACTCCTATCTCTTACATACCTTGAAATAGCTATGATGTTGATGATAATGGTGATGATATAATTTTCCTATTGCTTCATGAATATCACTACACTACAGGCATCATCATATGCTCTATAGGATTTGATCCTGATTGACCTGCACAACAAGTTTTTAATCTTTTTGCTAATGACGAAAATGTGACTCAGTAAGTTCAAGTAATCTTCACAAGGTCAAACAGTCTACAGGGCCTTCTTGAACTTGAAAGCAAATATTTTATTTTTTTGTTTTTATTTTTTAACACCAAGTACATCTATCAGAAAAGAAATAAGTGGCAAAACACCCCACATCTTTCCCTGAGAAATTAAAAATAAAAGAAAGAATGAAACCAAAAATGAACAGAAGAAAACAACAAAGATCAGAAAACACAATCAATCCCCCACCCAACAAAAATCATATGATCATCTCAATAGATGTAAAAGAAGCTTTTGACAAAGTTCAGCACCCATTCAGGATAAAAACCTTACAGAAAATTGGAAGAGATGGTCTTTATCTCAATATGATAAAAGCCACTTATGACAAACCCACAGCCAGCATCATAATAAATGGACAAAAATTGAAAGCTTTCACTCTAAAATCAGTAACAGACAAGGATGTCCACTGTCTCCACTCTTATTCAACATAGTCCTGGAAACTTTAACCCCAAGCAATTAAACAAGAGAAAGAAATAAAAGGAATAAAGATAGGAAAGGAAGAAACTAAATTATCATTATTTGCAGATGACATGGTGCTCTACTTAGAATACCCCAAAGGCTCCACTGAAAGACTTCTAGATCTAATAAGCAAATTTAGTAATGTAGCTGGTTATAAAGTCAACACTCAAAAATCAATAGTCTTCTTATATACAAATGACAAACTCACTGAGAGAGAAATCAAGGAAACAATACCTTTTACAAGAGCATCCCCGAAAATGAAATACCTAGGAATTAATCTAATGAAAGTTGTAAAATACCTCTACATTTAAAACAGATAGTACTCTGAAAAAGGAGACTGCTCAGGATATTAGAAAATGGAGAGCAAGAAAGCAATATGCCCTCCTTCCTGGTAAGTGGTGGTGGCACAAGTGAGCAGGGGGAGTGCCAGGAAAAGAACAAGTCAGTGTCTCCTTGGAGCCTACCTGAACACAAGCTGAGAATCAAATGTCCCAGCCCAACCCCCCCAGTTAGTAACTGGATGGCCAGAGGTCTGAGCATCTCTTGGGAGGATGACCATATGCAATATAGCAAATATGGGGGATTTCCTTCTATCTTCTTTTTCTTTTTAATTTAATTTTAAAAAGCAAAACAGAAAAAGGGGTAGAAACAATACAGAATCTCAGAAAAAAAAAGCAGAAAGAAATCACTAGTTGATAAATCACATACTGTCTTCTTAGACCTAGTTGTTAAAGTTACAAAATTAAAGCATACAAAGTGTATGTGAGACTGCAAAGAAGTTCAATGATCCAGTAACAACTTAGCAACATGGTTTTCAATCCTACACACTTAAACATACATGCAACCATATCCTCTAGAGCACTTTCTTTTCTTCTTTTTACTTTTTAAGTCCATTATCTGCTTAGTTATATCCTGTTTCAGGTTGCTCAGTACCTTACTGACTTGTTTTGTTGTTGTTATATATTTTTAATCACCTTATATAATTCTGTTGCCTTGTTTTTGAGTTTCTCTTCATCCATGATCCATGGATCAGCTTTGGTGAAGTTGGGAGATTTTTGGAGGTATTTTGTTACTTTCTTATCTACTTTTTTTTTTTGAAGGTAGCAAAATACAGCAGAACAAACCCATGTGACCACACTGCAATAACTACTACAGAACCTCAGAGCAGGTCACCAGGACACAAGCAATGGGTTCAGTAGTACAGTCCATTTTGTTCACATTAGCTGTTCTTTCAATCAAATAGAGGAAAATAGAAGGAAATATTGAACTTTTAAAAACAGAATATTGAATAAAGCAGTATCATTAATCAAAACTGAGCAAAACATTGATAAAAATATTTGCCTTCAAAGAGATTGTAGAAGGAAATCCCCCTTACTTGCCACACTGTGTACATTCTTCCTCCAAAAAGATACTCAGACCGCTAGTGCCTACTTGCTAACGGGGAGTGGGGATATGGATCAATGTCTGATTCTTAGCCTGCGCACCGGCAGGGCCCTAGCTGCTTACAGGCCGGCCAGCCGGCCACCTTATCTCCCAGTGCCCAAAGTTCCAACATGATGCAGAGCTTAGGAGTCGCTGATAGTTCTCACCCTGGCATGCCAGTGGTTTGCCAGGCCCCCAGCTGCTCCCCAGGGCGGCGAGTAGGCTGCCTGTTCTCCAGCACCCAAAGTTCCAACATGATGCAGAGTTCAGGTATCATTGATAGTTCCCGCCCCAGTGCACTGGCAACTTCCTTCTATCTTCTCTTTAAAGATAAATATTGTTTTCACTGTTTTGCTTTGTTCTGATAAATTGTTTTTGCTCTATTCAATATTCTGTTTTGATAGGTTTTATAATGTTGTGTTTTTGGTTTGATTTTGCTATACCTGATTGAATGGACAACTATTATGAAGATAACAAGATATATTATGGTACCAATTACTGTTATCCCAGTATCCTTCTTTGAAGTTCTGTACCAGTTTCACTACATTGTCTTGATTGGCTTTGTTCTGTCTTGTTTTGTTGTATTTTACTATCTTATAAAAGAAAAGAAAAGAAAAGAAAAGATAAGATAATGGAGAGATATCCCATGCTCTTGCATAAGAAGAACCAATATAGTGAAAATGGCCATACTTCCAAAACTGTTATATAAATTCAATGCAATTCCAGTTGACATTCCAATAACATACCTTACAGAATTAAAACAATCTTAAAATTCATCTGGAAGCAGAAGAGACCTAAAATAGCAAAGGTGATCCTGGGCAACAACAGGGAGTATCTCAATCCCTGACTTGAAATTATACTATAAAGCTATTGTGATAAAAACAGTGTTGTACTGGCAAAAAAAAAATCCCTGAAGATGGAATAGATTAGAAGATGCAGAAATAACTGCAGACATACCAAGCTGCCTTACCTTTGACAAAGGTGTCAAACACATTCATTGGAAGAGAGATAATCTCTTTAATAAATGATGGAAAATTGGCTTTCCACATGCCAAAGATTTAAACTGGACCCATATATTTCACCATGTACTAGGCTAAAATCAAAATGGATGAAAGATCTTAATATTAAAACAGAAACATTAAATCTGCTGGAAGATAGAGTAGGTAAAACTCTTAAAGACATTGGTGTAGGCAAAGACTTTATGAATAAAACCCAGAGTGCCCAGAACTTATTGCAAAGAATCAACAAATGGGATCTCATCCTACTGAAAAGGTTTTGCACAGCAAGAGAAACCAACAGAGTGAAGAGACAACCCACTATCTGAGAGAAAATGTTTGCCAGCTGTTCCTCAGATGAAGTATTATTATCAAGAATGTATAAAGAACTCAAGAAAATCAGTTCTCCCAGATTTAAAGACTCAGTTCAAAAAGACACACTTCTCACATGAAGAAGTACAAATAGCAAATAAATACATGAAAAAATATTCAACAGCTCTGGCCATTAGAGAGATGCAAATAAAAAAAAATACACATGCACACTGAAATTTTACCTCACCCCAGAAAGAATGGCTAGTATTATGAAATTAACCAATAATAAATGTTGGAGGAGCTGTGGTGAAAAAGGAACCCTTCTCCATTGCTAAGGGAATGCAGACTGGCACAGCCACTGTGGAAATCAGTGTGGAGATTCCTCGAAAAACTAGGATTGTGGTCCCAGCTATTCCCCTTCTGGGTATCTTCCTAAAAGAATTAAAAACATCTTACCACAGCAATATATGTGCACCCATGTTTATAACAGCTCAGTTTATAATCACTAGATCTTGGAAACAATCTAAATGCCGATCGACTGAGGAATGGATAAAAAAGATGTGATATTTCTATATAATGGAATACTATTCAGCCATAAAGAATGATAAACTGGGTATTTTATAGGTAAATGGATGTGCTTGAGAACATACTCATTAGTGAAATAAATATATCATGCATGCATAATCATCTCAACGCTTCATTAGTATGATAAGGAAAAAACATGTATCTTGTCCCAGAGAGAACGACATCAGCCAAGCAATGACTCAGGTCACAACTGCCTTTACTTTAACCCACTTTGAGCCATTTTGAGTTGATTTTTGGATGTCCTAAGAAATTTTTGATGTGCTATAAGGTTTGGGTTTTTTGCATGTGGATATCAAGTTATTCCACTATATTTATTGAAGGTACAATCCTTTCTCCACTTAAATGCATTTGCATCTTTGCCAGAAATCAAATGTCTGTTATTGGGTATTTATTTTGGAACTTTATATTGGTACTTTGGTGGTTTGTCTATCTTGACATCAATGCCATTTTGTCACGATTGGTGTAACTTTGTGATGAGTCATGGGACTGGGGAGGGTTGGAGTTCTAATTTTGTTCCCCTTATCAAAGTTGTTTAGTCTATTCCGAGTCTTTTTTATTTTTACAGAAATGTGAGAATCAAAATGTTAATCTACATGAGGGATGATATTGGTGGTTTGGTGAGTGCAAATATTCTAATAGAAATTTAAATTTTAACCAATTTTTACACTGTCTTTAAGAACATGAGACCTGATTTTGCTACTGAGAAATAAATCAGACATCATAATTTGCAGAATAAACTAAACTATGATTTAAAGATGGGTAAATTATACAAAACCATGACATCCAAACCACATTATCTAAACAGCTTTAGAGATTCAACATTTCACAATAAGAATGTAGTCAATCTGGCTTTAATATGATTTTTGGGTGAACTCACATTTCAAAAATAGGAACACTAACTATAACTTACCCAGCTTACAATTCTTGCCAATGATTATCATATTATGAAAGGAGATGTTGGTTGAGAGTAGATGGAAGAGCTTTTGATTTTTCCCTACCTACAGGTGGCAAATTTATTCTCTGGAGAAATTAATTCCCAAAGATTCTTTTTTTTTCAGACATCAAGCAAGCTAAGACTAGACTGAGACTCTCATGTGTTTTCATGTATTTTCCCAATGGTGTTGGAAAATTAGCAGATAAACATATCACCTCACTTCCACCAGCTCCTTAGTGTCTCATTCTTAAATGCAGACAAAGAGCTAGAAATGCCCTGATCTTTGAGAAATGACTTTATCATAAGAAACGTAAGTAGAAAAGATAGAGAAGTATGGAGGAGAACCAGGAACAGCAAAAAGATCAGAAGAAAGTTTTTAGTAGAAAGCATAATATGGATACCAGGAAAGTTAGAGAAGGTACAACATCTGTGAAACAAGAACAAGAAACTCTGGAAAAGGAAAGGTCAGACAAAAAGGAAACACTTCCAAAATTTAGAAATAAAATGACCAAATCTTTTTAAAAATTAGTAAAATACCTGGAAGATGCTGTTGACAAAACTTGAGTACAAAGAAAAGGATTTTAAAGTTCCAAAATTAAAGCTAACTCACAAAATTTAGTATATCAACATAGGAAATCCAACATCTGCTTAAGGAATTTTAAAGAAAACAAACAAAACTGGGAAGGAGGAAATTATTAAATAACTCAAGAAAAATTTATAAGAACTGAAAGATATGCACCTCTAGACCAAAAGCTTAAATTGCGAGCAGGAAAATGAATGAACGACTCAAAACAAGGTAAATCATCTTGAAACTCAAAACATACAGAATTAAGAAAGGCCTTAGAAATTTTCAGAAAAAAAGATAACACATGGATAATCCAAAATATATCAAGTTTACAATCTTCTAACTAAGATCTTGCACTTGGATCTTAGAAGTTAGGTCTGCTACAAGTTTATCTCAGTCTAAATATAGTCTCCCCCAAACGCATTTGGCCAAGTATAAGCCTTTAAGTCTGAGATCAAACAGATATGTGCTTAAGTCTTGATTTTACCACTTTCTACACAATTAGTTCTGAGAAAGCTAATTTTTCTGTGATATACATATTAAAAAGTGAGGGTGAGGCATGGGCACCTTTTTTAGGTTCCTGTGATTATAAAATGAAGTGGTAGTTATTTGAAAGCATCCTATTCTCTGATGATCACATTTTGGTTCCATTTATAATGGTTCTTTTCCCAATTTTCCCAAGGACTTACTGGCCAGGGGAGCGGGTGTGGGTCTCAGGGTCACAGGATATGTTACTGCTACAGTTGCAGGTAATCCATCATCTGTCCCAAGGACCCCCACAAGTGTCCCTATTAAGTAAGACATCCATAAACCCAGCTTGGGAAAGAAGAAGGTTTGAAAACATACACCGCCCAAAGTTTACAGTCAAATCTGCAATTCCTGACTCAGCTCTTCAAGAGGTAAGTAGTCTCCACAGGGATCCAGCTGGCACTTGTCGGTGTGGCTTTAGGTCTGGGATGTGTCAGCTCAGTGCTAGGCACATAGTTTCCTTTCTTCACCCCCTACCATAGATCAAATGCCAACTGACCCGCTGGAGTTGTGTTCAGGGGAAATGTAGCAGGCTCCGTGGTGGACACAGGGGTCAATGATGCCTGGCCTGTGAGTGCAAAATAAAGAGAGACCTTGTTCACTGCTGGACACCTCCTTGCCACCCATGGAAACAACAACCCAGAGAGAATGGTTGGTCAAGTAGAAGCAGCTACTCCTGCTAGTCTGTCCTATCAATGTTTGGTTGGTTTCTCTCCCTCCTTTTCTGCCACATTCATCCAGTCGTGGATAACACATCCCATGGAAGAATGAAAAGCATTAGAACTTTGAGGATATATTCTTGGTTGGGACACTGCAACTCTTTAAGTGCCCAGAAAACCATTTGAACCATTTGCTTCTTCTTTTTCCTTTAACAGCAATTCAGATGTGTTCACCCAGTGACATGGCAGTGAATGGAACGGCAGGGCATTTTGCTTTCCATCTAGGTCTCCTGCGGCTATATCTGGGTTCTTAGTAGTGTCAGGCTTCCACAAAGCATCTCAGATAATGAAGGAGAAACTCAGAAGTGGGCTCCCTGGCATTAATTCTATTGTTCTCAATATTTGTCAATGACTTTGTTACCTATCATGATATTCTTTGATATATGTATGTAAATGAAAACAGTTGCATAATCACTTCATTACTGCAATTAGTAGTGTAATGTACTGCAATCAGTTTTAGTATTTGCAAGTAGGCTATCCAAAAGTGATTAAACTTATTAGCATATTAATTTTTTTCAACTGGCCCACATGGTTCAATGTAGAATCAGTCTTAACATTGGAAATGTACAATTTTTTTTGGGTACATTCAACAGTGATGGAGCTGTTGGTGCTGCAGTCAGGAGGAAGAGGGCATTCTGTGAACATGCAACCCCTGCCAGGGCAGTCTCACTGACCATCATTTGGTTTTGTTGTCTGGGTTATGAAATATTGAATTTACTGCTTTCCTATCAAATGCCTGTAAAGTGAGGAACCGTTCATTGTTAAATGTTCCTTGAGTTCTCTTCCAATCACTTGTTTGATTGCTTCTGCATTTTTCATATTCTCAAAAGTAAAAGGATGACTTACAAATGTCTACCAATTTGTAAATCTGTGAACAGTTTTGGTCACCTCAAGTATCACCTAGGAGATATTAATTCAATCCTAACTGATATTTTTTTCTAATTGGCCAAGCGCATGTGGAGACAGCTAACCTTTCCCAATGTACAGGTGTTCTATAGGCAGCTGGAGAAATTATTAGTCTAGGTGATGGATGAGAACCTTTTTTGTCCTCACGCTCTGTGCCCCATTGTGTGATTAGTGGTATGGAATGGATATTAACTCTTCCACCCTGGAGGGATGCAAACATGTCTAGGAGGGTGATACACTGAAAATATACAGTGCAAAGGCTTTGCTTCCCTTATGAAAAGCACACTCTAAGGAGGAAAAGCTGCCAAGAAGAAGAACCAGGTAAAGACTGGACCAACCCAGGTACGATGGGGTGGCAACTTCAGGCTCTGTTTTTGGAGTGGGATTTGGTGAATGGTCCATACCTGGTGATCAAAAGAAACCAACATTTAAGTTCTATAGTGCACTGTTTTTTACATTATGATCTTCAATGACTTCTAAAAACATAAATTGAATATTTCTGAAAAAAAAAACCATAAAGTAACAGCCTTGCACCGGAGGAGACAGTGCCAGGGGCAGGGCTGGCGAGATCTTGCTCTGCTAACCATGAGAAAAGCCTCCATAATTACTTCAGAAAATGAGTTTCAGAAAGGAAAAGCTAACTGAAGGGAGCAGGGAAGTTTATCCGAAGCAAACCACCCACAGGTTGGACCTACCTGGCAGTGCATGAGAAGGGGGTGTAGCCTCAGGCTGTGCGGTGGGGTCAGGAGCTGGTGGAGAACCGTCTGCACCTGATCAAGAGGTCAAGGCCTGTCAGGCTATTTGCAATGCTCTGTCCAATGGTTCTGTTAACTTGGCTGAAGGTGGCAGTTCTGAAGTCCTGGGAACTCACAGCCCTTACCTGTGCAGACCACACTGGCATCCTCCAGGTGCCCACAGCTGTGCCTGGCCTGGCCCCCGTGCACGCACTGCCCCAGGTGGCTCTCGCTGCCCTCACACTGTACATCATCCAGCAGGATCTTCCCAGAACCTGCTCCAAAGTGGGCCCCTGTGGGTGCTGCCACTGCCTGGCCACACTGCAGCTGGCGGCACACGACAGCGGCCTCAGTCAGGTCCCAGAGGTCGTCACACACTGTTCCCCAGGTTCCCTGGACAAGGACTTCCACGCGGCCTGAGCACCTTCCTGTGCCATTCAGTAGCTTCACCTCCACCCAGGCTCCTGAGAGGACACAAAGGAGAGGGACATGGGGGACTGGCCTCTGCTGCCAGAAGTAATTCCAGCCTCTCTGGATCTGAGTCTGTTTGTCACAAGAAGCTGTGTTACACACGTAACTAGGAGAACAAACCACAGTTATGTTCAATTTAAATGACAAATTTTTGTTTAAAACCTCCAGTTACAAAAAAGTGATTCTAACTTCAATTTTTTCCCCGTTCCTTTTAAAATTAGTATATGTTTAGGCTGCAAAGTAAGTAATTCATTTGGAGGGAATTGGTACATATACACAGCACATCTTGATCCTCTTTACCTCCCCTTCCATTCCCCCCCTTTTGTGTCTCCCCATTCCTACCCCCCTTTCCATCTCTATTCCATAATCTATCATTTCCTATATATTTTAAAAGTTTATGGTGGTCCCAATGTATTCCAAACAAGTAATTTCATTGCATGGAAGGGCAAAAATATATAAGTACATTAGGTTGATAGCAACACGTCTTGACTCTATGCTTACCAATCACAGTTAAATCATGTCCTGATATTCAGAATGACTGTGCTCATATTAACCTTAATGTTTGTGAACACACTGGCTCTCGCAGCTATAATTTGTGAATTCATGATGCAGGAGATAACTGAACATAAACTTGTCTATAAGTCTTACCATTCACTTTTTGTATATTATGTGTCCCTTTTTAAAAGCTATTCATTCACCATCCCAGAAGGGAAACTATATTTACTTTAGAGAGGGAGATAGAATCAGGTGAGGCTCTTTAATTGCTCAAGATTACACACTTAGAAAGTGGGAAAACTTGTCCTTTCTCTTATGCACAGGTACCTCCTGAATTGACTCTTTCTAGGGTTTTCCATCTAATGTGGATGCATCTCTGATCTCACTTTCCAGGCAAGCTTTTCACACCTGTTGATGAAAGTGTAGAGGATGCAGGAATTTGGGCCAGGGAAGTCTCTGAGGCAACCTCAGCTACACAGAGAATGTGAAAAGTTATTATCAGCAACTGTATCATATAGAACTAGAAATAAAAGGAAATGAGAATTTAAGACTCCAACCCCAAAGGTTAGCAGTGGTCTTACTTGGAAGATTATCTTTCATCTAAGCCATCATTATCTCTGTCATCTTGATTTTATATGTGACTATTTCTTACTCCAAAGGTAATGGATCCTACAGAACCACCATGATTTCACCAGAGCTGAGTACAGGAGACCAGGTTCCTGGGTAGCCTCAAACAGCACAGCTCTGTACTCGTCCCACCTGTAGTTCTCAGAATAACAGCAGAATATACTGAGAATGCAGCATCTGGAGATAAGGAGGCATTGCCCGGGACAGTCTGAACTTTGCCATGCCCCTCCTAGAACAGGATGTTCTGCAATGCTAAATTTAGTTGCTTCAGGGATTAAGCCAAGAACAGAGTGTTCCAAGGTCCGTTGGCTGCTGTGGGAAGCAGAGCATATGTGGCTGAAATTCCATTGCCTTAGATGATTTTCCTGAGCCTTGAGGACCAGGTCCTCTTGCACTCTAGGCATCCATGTATTTTCCCACCTGTCTGTCAATAATTCTGTTGCTTTGCCTGAATTGCCATTCAAGTGTTCTGCTGGCCAGTGAAGATGCAGAACTGCTGTGGCAGCTGGGTCTCTTTCAGTCCCTGTGAGAGTCAGAGCGTTAGTTAGTGTAGCACCAACTAACTCAGTGTAAGTAGAATTGCTTATCAAGGCTTTCACTCAAAATTAAGGTTATCAAGCCTACTATCTAGTAAGCTACCCAGTATTAATTAATGTTTTGCATTATCATTATTAGGAAATTTAGTCTATCAACTAGCACCTATTGAAGGGGCTATTAGTTACAGGAGCCATATGAGTCCTTGAAAAAAGAATTCATTTGATATTGAGGTGGGAGTTAAGTAGGAGTATCCAGATGGCTTTGCCACTTCAGACACAATGAGTACAATGCCAGGAAAGCAGTGGAACTGATACAGGCTGAGAAAGACCTGGCTGATGGTAGAGCTTTTCTAACAAGAATCAGAACAAATGTAGAATTTAACAAGGAGAGGCTCTGGTAACATGGTGGATATATGGGTATTCCAGACAAAAAGGAAAATTCTTATCTTTAAGATGTGTTGCTATATAGAGTAATTAGGATGAGAGTTGGAGCCCAAAGTCACAAAGAAATCTAACATACTCAAGGAGAGCAGACCATTTAAAACAACTTAATTAGGCCTTTTACAACTATTCACATATATTGTTCTAAGCATTTGGAATTGAGTGCTTCTCAAACTTATTTTTCTAGACACTAAGTTTTTAGTATCCATCTCAGTGAACATAAGAGTTAAGTGAGCAGAGAAAACTGGGCTTAACATAAACTTCTGTTAGAGAATCCCGGTGCCCACTAGCAGAGGGATTAATACTACTTAACAACCCTCTTAAAGAATAAAGATTTCTAATATGGTTTCCAATTAACTGATAAAGACGGTTACTACACTTGTCTTTCAATTCTTATGTCTAGTGTATTTAAACATGAAAAATATGTGACATATAAAGACTATTCTTATGAATGCTTATTTTACACTTATTATCATTATATGAATAGTAGAAATAAGTCAATAGCTGGTGCCAAAGGGTATACATCCAATATTGATAAAGTACTGCCTGTAATGGTACAAAATGAATTAAACAAAAATGGTATCTTATCCTTAAAATGGATCCTCAAACTTGTTTGGTGTCAGGTAAATTAGAGATTCAGTTTCAAAGGGCCCAGCCTGAGATCCTATAATGACACCAACCTTTACGGAGGCCAATCATAGCGTCTTCCCCATCTAACAGACAGGATGGGGGAAGATAGATTAGAAAAATAACGGGTGCGAATACGGAAGGAAGCTGACTGCCACGCTGGTCAGAGACCCCCCTATGCTACCCCTACCCAGCATAGCTGCACCTGCAGCATCATAACACTATGTAGATAGTAGCCGCTACTCCCTGTGCCTTCCCAACTCTTGTCCTTGGGCAGCCATTACCACTTGTCCCTCTCAGGTCTTGTTCTTAGCAGTAGCCACAATCCTCTCTCACTGAACTCTCCCCTCCCCATGACCCTACAAAGGACCCCATAGCCTGTACAGAGCTGCTGGTCTCTAGTTCCAGAGCAGTCCCTCTCAGGTTCATTCTGAAATAAACCTGTCATGTTAACCTCATATTTTTGTTTCCTTTCCTTTTCCCTAACAGATATCCCTATAGTAAAAGTACTTCACAAATATTTAATTTAAGGTTATTATATTCATAAAAACCTACATGCTAATGAGAAAGTAAAAAAAGTAGACATTCCTTTAGGGATGCATTTTATATTAAATGCAACATAATATATATAGTAGAAAATACAAGTAAAAATACTTCTTAAGACAATTGATATATTACAAGTTATGTAATATTTAGTATTCACAATATAACAACACACTAAAAATTCATTGTCTTAATGTCATTTTCTTAATATATTTGGTTAATAAAGTCTTCTCCATGTATTAGTTCCAGGACAAGGTGAATTGGGTATGTTAGACCTCCCTGCATGTTTTTTTTAAGAGAATAAAACCTAAGGCAGGGATGTCTAACATATATATACGTGTGTGTGTGTGTGTGTGTGTGTGTGTGCATGAAAATATCACTTTCTTAATGGTATTTCCTTGATGAGAAGAGCCAGCAAGGACACAATGATGTGAAAGTCCCTAGTGAAGACTGGTGTGTGTGGCTGTGTGGAGGCAGAGCTTTCCCTCATGTTTGTCTGCTCCAAGAGCAAGTGCTAAGAAATCTACTGTAACGACTCACCTTCAGGCGTGAGTGCTGACTGCAGGGCAGCAGACTCAGAGAGAGGAAGCGTGGTTGGTGCTGTATGTCCTATCAGTGTGAAAAATGAGAGAAGGGAATTAGATACTCTCAGCGGGTAGCACCTTGCCCCACCTAACATTTCCTTCCACACGGTGCTGGCTCTTTCCCATTCCTTCTTCACTTTAGCTCATGAAGATCATTGCCCAGTTATGTCCTTTTTCCTCTTTGGAAGTCAGTCTGCTCCCGGAGCAATGATCTGCTCTGTTCCTCCCAGCCAGCCTCCCTCAGGGAGCTTCGTGCTTCACCCCAAGGTGGCCCGCCATTTTTATCTCTAGCTTACATTCCTTTCTCTTATTTCCTCAACCACCCAAATCTCAGCTGAAGACAAAGAATAGCATTAATTACTTTTTCCCTTTGAAGGTACCATATGCAATATCACCAGAAATAAAAATTCGTGCAGGAAAGGAAGTTCCATTCCCACCTCCTTTTCTTTCCCTCATCGTCACTGAGTGTCTACAGAAGGATGGAGGAACCAAGCATCTTTAGGATTCCAGATCTTTAAATGCACAGAAAACTTGTCCTGAAATTTATTGGTTGCCATGATGCTTGGCCCTTTTCAGAAAATAAGCACAATGTTTACTTTGCATAGATACAGTATTAGGAAAATGTTTGAGCTGCTTTGTTTTCATCGAAGTTGGATGGAAGACACACTGCGCTCTTTAAGAAATGTATCTATTAAAAAATGTTTCTGTAGATGACTTTTGGACACGGCTTTCCTCTTCACTTTGTCTCATAAAAATCTACTGGTCATGTATAGTTATGGAATCATTTTGATGATTAGACTATTAACCAAAGGCTGTCATAAGACTTTAAGAATGAGATAGAAAAAAGCACAAGTTATGTGACTTTTATGTCTCACTTAGCCATGTGGTGACATATGGAATGGTATTAGCCAATTCAATGGGCAGGTGTCAGACTTGTTGGTGAGACAGTTGGAAAGTATCCTATCAGTTTTCATTTCCCTTTGTTCTCCAAACTTGAGGGAATTGCCTACATTCTCCTAACCAATATTATAGGTGAAAAAAATCATGACTATTTCCTGGACCTCTGCCACTCCCGCAGGTGCCACACTTGTTTTCCTCACAGATTTGAATCAAAAAGCCTTTCTATGATGAGTTATTTGCACCCCGTGTCAATCCTAAGATTTTTTTTTTTTTTGGTCATTTTGAGACAGGGTCTCACTATGCAGTTCAGGCTGACCTTCAACTCGCTTTTCAGCCCAGCCTGGCCTTGAACTTGCAGCAATCCTCCTGTCTCACCTCCTGAGTGCTGGGATTACAAGCATGAGACACTATACCAGGCCTAAGATTTTATACAGCTGCAATCCTCAAAAATATTTATTTATAGTTATAATTCCCTTCAAGTACATGAATTATTTAGAGCTATTTGATTTTACTTAACATAACTATTGGAAAAAATTGAGAAATTTCAGTGAAATTCACATTCTGCAGTAATTATTCTGTTGCCTACACTTCTCATTCTCTGTTTATCCTTTTCATGGACATAACCCTTTGACCGTGATGTGGAATGGAATTTTGCTCTGCTAGTGTGAGAAGACCTCCATAATTACTTCAGAAAATGAGTTTCAGAAAGGAAAGGTTAAATAAAAGGAGCAGGGGAAGTTTACCCAACGCAAACCACCCACAGGTTGGACCTACCTGGCAGTGCATGAGAAGGGGATGTAGCCTCAGGCTGTGCGGTGGGGTCAGGAGCTGGTGGAGAACCGTCTGCACCTGATCAAGAGGTCAAGGCCTGTCAGGCTGTTTGCAATGCTCTGTCCAACGGTTCTGTTAACTTGGCTGAAGGTGGCAGTTCTGAAGTCCTGGGAACTCACAGCCCTTACCTGTGCAGACCACACTGGCATCCTCCAGGTGCCCACAGCTGTGCCTGGCCTGGCCCCCGTGCACGCACTGCCCCAGGTGGCTCTCGCTGCCCTCACACTGTACATCGTCCAGCAGGATCTTCCCGGAGCCTGCTCCAAAGTGGGCCCCTGTGGGTGCTGCCACTGCCTGGCCACACTGCAGCTGGCGGCACACAACAGCGGCCTCAGTCAGGTCCCAGAGGTCGTCACACACTGTTCCCCAGGTTCCCTGGACAAGGACTTCCACGCGGCCTGAGCACCTCCCTGTGCCATTCAGCAGCCTCACTTCCATTGGGTGTCCTGTGGTGGGGGACACAAAAAAGAGAATCTTGAGGACTGGACCCTGGGGCAGGAGATTTCCTTCAACCTTTAGAGTGGTAGGGGGTCCTAACTATTTTATAGAGATGCCAGCTGTTGAGCTCTTGCGACCACCATTAATAACTAAAGACATTTCAAAAGACATGATTTGGACTTTCTACACTGCCGTTGGTACATGTTGACCCTCTAGAATTCACTTTAGGAGGATTTTTATAATAACAGATATGAGTGGGAGAGCTGAGTGAAGCGGAATATCTTTTAGTAACTTCATTTGTTCAAGTGAAACTATAGGATGGCCAATACACAGGAGGCACATGGGTTTTCTTGGGACAGTAGGAGAGAAATGTTTATGAGCCCCAAATCAAGGGACTTCTAACCAAGATGAGTAAGTGCATACTGACCAGATGGAGCATGCAGATGGAAAAATGCTGTGGAAATCACATGGGTGATGTTCTGGACACGGACAGGACAGTCACCTGCGTATACAGCCAGGAAGGCTTCCTGAAAACCTCTTATTTGATTAGGAGGATTTTCAGAGCAAGACCTACAGCTCTGCAGGAACCGAAGGAGTGAGGTCTTCGTGAAAATGAGGGAAGATGGGCTCCAGTGTACAGAGAGGAAGGGTGGCGTTAGGTGGGAGACTGGCCGTCCATTCTGGGAAGTATCAGGAGAGAAGATGCACGGGGCATGGATGCAGGTGGTTAAGAAGGTCCAGGGTGAACCACCTGGAAATCCTAGGCTGATTGCTTCTCTTTTCATTGCCTAGATATGCATAGTCTGAAGAAAGATCTCTGAAGCATCACTGTATCAGGAACCAAGATTTGAGAATCAGTTTATTCCATTCTGAAGCCTGGAAGTGCTCATTAGCATATTAAAGGCTATGAAAATCCTGCCTTAACAAACATTTAAATCTGTTTAACCCAGGACAGCCCACTTTCTATGGTGCCGTATGGCCGTACATCACACGTGAAATTCTAAAGAACTTGGATATTTTGGCTCCTGGGTATTCACTGATAAATATTTGGGAGAGACTGTCATCATATAACTACCTCTTATGAGAATAAAGTCCCTAAGACAAGGATGGGACCAGCACACAAACAGCCCTGTCTCAAGGAAATGCAGCCTAATTAGGGAGGGCCAGGAGTGTAGAGGGAGGAAACCCCTCTGTAGGGCAGGTGTACAATCATGCAAAGTGTATTTCAAGATAGCAAGAAGATGGCTCAGTCCTCAGCATTGAAAAAAAAAGTCCAAATAGAAAAGGGATTTCTGAGTGTTCTCAGCATAAAGAATTGATGAATTCTTGAGGGAAGACTGCCTAAGATGCATGTATTGAAGTACTATATTGTATCTTGGAAATGTATCAAAATTATTACATCAATTAGAAAGCAAAAGTAAAAATGTCTCCAAGAAGAAGGGCAGAGGTTTTGTTCTTCAAAATCAGATGGATCAGACTTGTGAAATGGAGGTGGTGTATTTGACTTCCCTAAGGTTCTAGACATGGTATAATCTGCTAAATGGGGAGGGAGCATGAATGCTTCTATTTGGCAGCTGCAGAATATTTCTACTGTGAGGTGTGCTGCTTGTGACATTCTTGGCTCGAGGCCGATAGGTTGCACCCTTTTCCACTCTCCAAGTACAAACAGGCATCAGTCAGGACTCACCTGCCACTGTGGGTGTGGCAGGAAGGCAAGGGGGCTGCGATGTGTGTGGAGCTGCCATCCACCCATCACCTGGGAGCAGAAGGAACAAGACATCCTTTACGGGCAGGGGTTTCCACTGCCCACTACAGGTTAGGCAGGCAGTTAAGTGGCAGCTAAGCCAGATGACTGTATCCCATAACTACTTTTCCTTCTTGCTGTGGCTCTGAAGAGCCAGGGACAGATGTGTGGCGAGTGTTTATCTAGACATTTGCCTATGAAGGAGAAAAGGCTTGGTAGAAAGTGCTTGACTTTTCCCTTCAAGTAGTTCCTGGTTGATATTTTTTTTCTTTCCTCTGTAAATTTTGGAAACCTCTGCCGTAAGCCAATGATGGCCCCACAAGCAAGAGCGAGAAAGAGTGGTGTCTAGAAATCCAGTCTTCATCTCCTGTGTTTAGGAGATGCGAAACTTGAATGAATTCACTTATTTGGACATTTGGAGGCTTGGTGGTAAAACTGAATATAAAGCTTATAAGCATAGAATCTGAGAACTTTCTCGCTTTTGCTTTTTGAAAAAAATTGCATAAAACACTAAACAAATTATTTTAGTGGCCTCACATATGGGGTCAGTTTGAGCTAAACTTTAGAACAGCAATTGGTCAAACAGTTCTGTCGAGTGCAAGGCAGGTAGAAGACAAGTTCACTTGTTAAGTTGGGGGCCACAATAGTGACTTTCAGAATTGGTCTTAAGACATAAAACATGAACTTCCTTGCATATCAGTCGTGCTGAAGGACTCACGCTGTGGGTCCATGCCAGGGAAGACTTTACAGCAATGCTGTCATTGTCTCTCCTTCCTGGCCAATCTGTCATACATTTGAGGAAACAAACATTACAGCTGTCCTGGCAAGAGCACACAAAAGGAAAACCCTCCCTGACTTCCTACCGCTGTTTCCCCATCCTCTCTCTTCCTGAAAATTCACCTGCCTCCCTCATCTTGCCTCTTGAGCAACTCTCAGGTTTGTGGCATGAAAGCAGGGTCAGTGATTCTGGTACTGGTGCTTCTGCTATGCCCTCTGCAGGAGATAGTTTACCTTTATTTGCCCACAAAATGCATCTGATTCTTGTTTAATCACTCCCATTATTTTAGTTCATAAGTCAGTTTGACACTGTAAGAATTTTCTAAAGTAAATTATTGGCAGACAAGAAAAAGAATTTTTAAAGAGCTCCAGGTGATGGAAGATGCATCATATTTCTCAGATTTCTCATCTCTATTTTTATTGACCTCTTGATGCTGCTTTATTGTGTACCTCTGGATACGATGGGGAATTGTCAACACAGTCTAAGAAAATAGCCATCCAAATCCTTATGAGCCAAAGATTTGACCAACTGGGGAGAGTACACACTAAGGCAGTAGCTACAGGCTCCAGATCTCCATGAGACCAGGAGAACCATCAGCACCTGATAATGTTAAAATATCTTTAGTAATTATGCTGATAATAAACTGTTCAATAACTTCTGAGGAAGCTGGTTGAATGTGTTTGAAAACACACCAAAGTAGCAATATCCTAGAAAGTGACAGCCCTCACCTGCACAGATGATGCATGATTTGGGCATGGGACTTAGGGATGTCATTCTAGAGAGACAACAAAGCTCCCAGTTTGAGGATAGATTTTCCCTATTCCAAATCTTGGACCTGTTGCCACCTTTTATTACAACTGAATCCCATTTCCTTCAACTGTGAGATGGAAATAACACCAGATCTGGCTAGCAATAGTGCTGTAAATAATGTGCTATAAAATATTTGGGTAAATTTTCCAAAAATGGTTACAGGAGGATCTTATATACTAATGAGACCTATGTACAGTTGAGATAGATTTTGCTCAAATGAAACAGTGAAAGGAAAAATGAAAACTCCAAAAGAATAGTTCACATTTTAGCTTTCATATCTTCTATTATAATAAATCTTCTGTTCTTGGTAGCCTAATAGTAATTTAATTTCAACATTTCTAATTTCTTTAAATAGTCTTGATGTGAACAATTAATTCTTTAATTAATTTCCTCCTCTGATTCATGCCACCAGTAAACACGATAAAATCAAGGATCTGTAGTCACACAGGTCTGAGTGAGTCCAGTCTTTGCCCACACTGGTTGTGTGATCCTAGATACCTAACCACTGCCATCTTCCCATCTGCCATCTCTGAGCCTGTGTCGATTTCCTTGTGACATATCGAAAACAATCACTACCTCTGACAGTATGTTTTTGGGATTTTTCAGTCTCTGAGGTGGAGTTTTAGAATATTCTCTATGCTCTGTACATTGTGCCTCTCAGAAAGCCTGCAAGCCCACTTCCCTGCTGCCAGCTCTTTTTGTTCCCTTCTAGGAAATAGTCGTCGGTATGGATTCCTGCAGACATGGCATCCACATAGGGGCTGAACTTCTCTGGCTTTCCCCAGGAACTTGGCAGATTTACCTAGATGAGGTGTTACCTGAACAATGCGAGCTGTGCATAGCAACTTGAGCTGCTCTTGGTTCTCACTTTGCTTCATAAAGCATCAGTCTAAACAATGATCTTACTGCTCTCTCATTATGGGATCAATTTGACCAGGTCAGACCTTCAAATGTCACAGAGCAATCATCTGCCACACTGTTCAGTGTGGACAATTGATCTATGGTTTCATTTTTAGTGGGTGACACATTGTGTGATAGAGCTAGTCTTAACTTTCAGTGTTCTGCCTATGGCGTGGCTGCTGGAGGGAGTCTTGGCACTGGCCTGACGTGGAGGATTCATACCTTTACTACCTCTGTGAGTGTTGGCATCTGTTAGGCAGGCAAATAGCCAGGGCAACATCTGCTTTTCTAAGATGTCATTTAACTCCCCCTGGACTCCTCCCCTTCCCTACTTTACTGTGATACCTTAGGAAAAAGCATACTCCATAATGATGAATTTCAGATGCTGGAATAAATGTCCATTTTAGAATATCTACTATATTTTTTATTCTCATCAATGGCTCTTGCTCATAACAAAGAATTGGGCCACTCTACTTTCCTTCAGAGTGTCTGCCCCTGATTGAGGTAGTGCCTTCTGCGGAGTAAACAGAGCCCTAAGCAAACACAGCCAGCACAGGTGACCCACCTAGGAGCATGTATCCTGAGTGCACAGCTTCAGACCCTGCAGAGCGGGTAGGGGTTGGTGGATCATCAGCACCTGCAGGTGGAAAGACATCAACTTCGTAGGTCTATGGGTTTACTATGCCTGTTTAATGAAAGACCAAAGTTGCTTGACGAGCCACAAAGCGCAAACATCCTTTAAGGTGACAGCCCCTCACCTGCACAGATAACTCCAGCATCCTCCAGGTGCCCACAGTGGTGCCCGGCCTGGGCCCGGTGCACGCACTGCCCCAGGTGGCTCTCGCTGCCCTCACACTGTACATCGTCCAGCAGGATCTTCCCGGAGCCTGCTCCAAACTGGGCCCCTGTGGGTGCTGCCACTGCCTGGCCACACTGCAGCTGGCGGCACACGACAGCGGCCTCAGTCAGGTCCCAGCGGTCGTCACACACTGTTCCCCAGGTTCCCTGGACAAGGACTTCCACGCGGCCTGAGCAGCTCCCTGTGCCATTCAGCAGTCTCACTGCCATCCAGGATCCTGGAGGGGACACAAAAGAAGGGCCACGAGGAAAGATCCTCCAGTCACTGGAAGGTCCCACGTTTTCCTTTAAATTCCCAGTTGGGCATCTTCTCATTTTACAAACATAAGAGATCACACAGTTCTCAAGCACCCACATATTAAAAATAACCAGAGTAATTTGTAATTTCAAATGAAAATGGACTTTGCTAAATCCCCTGCTTGAAATGATGAAAGCTTTTGAAGGAACTCTGCAGAATTACAGTATTCTGAAAAAGGACATTGAAAAGGATATCAGAAAATGGCAAGATATTCTTTGCTCATGGATAAGAAGAATCAACATAGTAAAAATGGACATGGTCTCAAAATTTTTACAGAGTCAGTGCAATCCCAATCCAAATACTACTGGCATACCTCACAGAACTGGAGAAAGGGGGAAGGGAAGGGAGGGGAAAGACAGGAAAAATGCAAGTTAGTTAGACTATTAGCATCTCTCAGTTCATAAAAAGGAAAGTCTGCATTAATATCAGTTGGAAAATTTTTATGCCCATTTCTTGTACTCTGAGTAACTACTTTGAAGATGACAATATGCAATGTATTAACTATTGTTATCCTACTTTTATTATGAATTTCTGTTTCAATTTCTTCAATAAAATTTTTAAGAAGGATATTTAATCACTGTCATATGTGGTGGATTTTGAGAGATGTCAGCAAGAAAAGTAAAAATGCCGGGCATGTGCCTTCTTCCGAGGGAAAAGCCATCTGGAGAATGGTTGCTGATGCCATGGCAGGACTTTGACAGATAGCAATGAAGAGAAGTGTTCGTTTCAGGCAGCTTTGGAATTGCAGGATAGCAACCCTGACTTCAGATGCTCGAAGAGATGAGCTAATAGGTATTTTAACTTGACTGCACTACCTTTGTGACTCTGATACGTTCATGCAAAATATCTGGACTTCAGCACTTTCCTTATTCATATTATACAGACTTCCTGAGAGACGGCACAGGAAGAAAAGAGAATTTGGCTCCTGGGTATCACATAAGCCTGGCTCCCTGAGATTTCTTGTGGGTATTTTTAAGGGTAAGGTGTACACAAAGGCTCCCAGATAGTTGTGGTAAAGAGATCTGTCTATTGTGTTTTTCTAAACTCTCAGGACCACAGAATCTATGTGTATGTGAGTGTGTGTGCATGTCCTGCTGATCTTAGTATCTTTTTGAGCTAGCATTATTAGAACCATACTTTCAAAAACATGTTAATTTCACTATCTCAAGAATCCTAGCAGGGACTGGTAGTGTCTAGCAATATTTGTTATTAAATTACTAACTTTTTTCATATTTCTAAGAAATATATTCTGTGAATGTCAACAAATATATAGGATATAAAGTTTTGATATACACTGAAAAAAGAGTTACCTGCTGGTGTTTGCTCTTCCACAGAAGTGATGGGTTTTATTATTGTTTTAGCAGCTATGGTGAAAAGAAAACACCAGTTAGTTAATTAATAATGTTCCAAAGAGATAAATGAAAGTCAAGTAAAGGGAAAGCTGTCTAGCACTCTAAGCCAATTTCTAGCGTCTCTATGAGAATGTAACATAAGAAACCAGTGCTAAAGGGCTACAGAGTTTCTGCACTAAAAACATGATTGTTTTTACCTGGGATCTAATTGTTATTCCATCACTTATGACACATAAACTCATTGTTATTTTTTGAGACAGTCTCAGTAGGTAGTTCAGGCTGACCTTCAACTCACTGTGTAGCCCTGGATGGCTTTGAAATCACAATTCTCCTCCTGCTTCAGGCTCCCAAGTGCTGGGATGACAGGTATGTGCCACCATGCACTGCGTAAACTTCATTTTTACCAGCAACAAAAATGTAGATACTCAATTTTTAAAATTTAAGTGCTTTTTACAATAGCAACAAAACCAATACAATTCATATGCTTAAGTCTAATATATCAAAGGCTGCATACAGGAAACTGCAGGATCTCAATGTGATAAAACTTTCATGAAGAGAGACACAGTGTTGATGGATTTAAAAACTTAATAATTCTATGATATAAACTTTCTTCAAATATATAAATAGAGTCAATACAATTCAAATTAAAAATCTCATCTGGCATTTTTATAGAAATTTGTAAGATAATTTGATCCTTTGGTGAGACTCATTAAACAAGGTTGTTTAAACATGTAGACCTTGAATATACGGAATTTTAAATTTCTCAGTCACACTTCAGTAGAGTTAGAAAAATAAAATTTGAGTCAAGAGAAAAATTTAGGTTACGAGTTAGAAAAATAAAATTTGAGTCAAGAGAAAAATTTAGGTTACGATGATGTAAGAAACTAAAAGGGTATAAATAAGGACCAAAATATAATAGATATTTGGAAGAGGAGGAAAATATTCAGATGGGAAGAGGATCAGGGAGATAGAGTAGGGGAAAGGAAAAGAAAAAAAAGAGACTAGAAGGAAAATTGGAAATAAAGTTTTTGTAAATAATGAAGGGAAGAAGGGGTTGAAGGAAGAGGAAGGGATTGGAGAAAGAAGAATCAAGTTATATGATGTACAGATTCAAATTTCCTATGATGAGTATGATCATTATGTATATCTAAAATGTATAAGGTTAACTTAAAGCCGAAGTTAAGTTGGTATAGTCCTGTAATCTCAGCACTCAGAAGGCTGAGGCAGGAGGATCACTGCAAGTTGGAGACCAGCCTGGGATACAAAGTGAGCCCAAGGCCAATCTGAACCACACAGAGCGACCCTGTCTCAAAATAAATAAATAAATAAAATTAATTTAAAAAAAGAAAAGGTGAACAAAATTGGAAGAGTCGCATCATCTAACTTCAACACTACTTTGAAACTGTAATAATGGAAATTGTGATGTGGACATGAGACTGGTCACACAAATCAATGGAACCAAAGGAGGAATTTAAGAATAGATCTACATATACACGGATGTTAAATTTTGGCAAAAGTTTCTCATTAGAAATAGTGTAATCTTCTTTATGAATGGTATTGGAATGATTAGATGTTTATGAGAAAAGACCTTTGAATTATGTATTAAACCAAACACAAAAATCAATTAGAATAGATCATATGAATAAATGAAATATACAGAAAAAAGCAAGTAATAATAACCTGAAAGTCTTTTAGTTAAGCAAATATTTTTAGACAAAAATGTCAGTAAACTGGACTTCCTGAAATATTAAATCTATTATCTATTCTTTTAAGAATGCTGTTAGTAAATGAAAGACAATCCACAGACTGAGAAAAAATATTTGAAAACATGTATCTGATAAAGTACTTGTATCTACGATATACAAACAACTGTTTTAAGACACATTAATAAGACAGACAACTCAGTTTTCTTTAAAATAAAAGATTTGAATAGCTATTGCACCAAATAGATGCAAATTAGCATATAAAAATGCTCAACTTCATTTATCTTTGGAGAAATGTAGCTTAAAACCACAAAGTATGTTATATACATGTACTCATATGCCAGAATGAAGCCCATTATTCTATATAGCTAATGTGTACTAATTAAAAAAGAGTCAGCACTGTCTCATTATAGTAGAGATACCATAATGGCCAAACTTTAAAAATAGACAACATAAAGTGTTGACAAAGATGTCAACAATTGTAACTCACACATTGCTGATGGGAATGTAAAGTGGTATAGCCATTTTTAAAATAACCTGCAACTTGTATATGAATATTTATAGTAGCTGTATAAAGAAAGTAAAAACTAGCAACAGTAGTTACGCATGGTGGGGCATTCCTGTCATCCCAAAACTCAGGAGGCTGAGACAGGAGGATCATTGCAAGTTTGAGGCCAGCCTGGGTTACATACTGAGTGTAAGGCCAGCCTGAAATGCATAGTGAGACTGCGTCTCAATAAACATAACAAAACAAAAAGTAGAAACAAGTTAATGCCCACTAAGTAGTGAAAATGTACAAATTTTGGTATATCCATGCAGTGCAGTGCTACTCAAAAATGAGTGTTTCACACACAGAATTACAGGGATGGTTTTTATAAACATTATGTGAGAATCCAAATAAAGTGCTCTCTCCTGCTTGACTGCGTTAGACGATACTGTGGGAAAGGCAAACCTTTAGAGATAGAGCTCACCTCAGTGGCTGTCAGGCTTAGGGATCAGGAGAGAAGTATAAGCGCAAAGTGAGACAAAAAACTTTATAAGGTAATGGCCATGTTCTATGTCCTGATGCTGATGGTGGCACAACTGTAATGACCGCAGTTCTTTAAAGTGCATAGTAGTCTTTACTGTATGTAAACTGTGCCTCAACAATCCTGATTTTTTTCTTTTTTTTGGTACTGGGGATTGAACTTATGACCTTGCCAGGCAGGTACTTGTGCCCCTAGCCAAATCTCCAGCAATAATCCTGATTTTTAATAAAAGATAACTCTGGGCATTGAGAGCACATAGGCATAGAAGCCAGGTAGAAAGTCTGTGGTAATCTAGGAAGGAAGAACTGATGAAGGCTTTGATCAGGACATGGCTCTCAGATAAAGATGAGGTCATGACCAATCCCCGGGCTCCTGTCTGTAACTGGGAGATAGGCCATTCACAGAGACCTATTTGCATAATACTAGATATCCATGGGTTTTAAGACTTTTAATGATTTGCTTAAATATTCTTGTACAGATGTTAAACTGTAAATACTGAGGCATAAAAACATGCAAACTGAAAAAAAATAGGAAAGTAACTCAAAGATGCAAGGTTTGACTTACTGGGGAGACTAGTTTTTGGTGACGGTGCGGGTAGTGATGAGGCTGATAGAGATGAGATGGGTGGTGGCAAAGATGATGGTGGTGATGACAATAAAAACCGCAGTGAAGATGATGGTGAGAATGACGGCAATGATGGAGATGAAGATGATGATGATGATGAAGATGATGGTGGTGATGATGATGAAGATGATGAAGAAGACGATGATGACAATTCTGCTTCTATTTATCAGGATAAGAAATGTTCTATTACATTATGTTTTAAGACAGGGATTTTCCAAGTGTGACCCCCCCCAGGCATAAATATCCTAAATTTGTCAGAAGTGCAAATTCTCATGCTCCACCCTAGAGCTAATTATTCTAATGCATAGTGAAGTTTGAACAACACTACTTTAGGATAAAAGAGAAACAAACTGAATGGTATTTCTGAGTGGCAGAAGTACTCTGAAATCATGGATGTACGAGGTTTTCAACTTTTCAGTTTTCTCTCTTATTTTGTGAGGACTGATGAGCATGGTTACAGTAGAGTAGATCTGAAATCTAGGACTGTTCATTGTGGTCTTCAGTGGCCATAGAATAGTCTTGGCCTGCCTGGACTAGATTCTAAAGGGAAAGATTCTGCACTTTAGGTATAGGGTACTGTGAGCTCTTTCCTAACTTCCTTGAAATTTATGTCCCTCTTCAGTCTGAAACTCCCCACAGAGATTCACTCCCAAGGATACCAAGGATACCAGGATGTAATGTGAGTAAACTGCTCAGAAGAGGGAATTCAGACCAGGACTGCAGGGTTCCCTTCGGAGAGAGTGACTCAGCCTCCTGAGCTGCATTCTGAGTCCATCTGATATGGAGGGTTGCTAGCAGCTGGAAACATCTTCTAAGCTTCAGGCAACAATGGACCATTCAAACCAGCCTCGGTGAATTACTTAAAGTTTGTTTTGACAGGTTCACTTACATCCTATTTCCATTACACACATTAAACAGTAGCTAGACAGGAGTGTAAGTAGAATGGGACATAGCAATCAAGTCTTTGCTGCAAGGGCGGGGCTTGTCTGACTAGAGAACCTGTTAGTGTAGAGAGAGAAGATGCCAGCCCTCCCAGGGGTGGTACGCCCCTCTGCACATGAGTCGTTTAGATGGGAAGGCACCCTCACCAGAGCAGATGACTCCAGCATCTTCTTCGTGACTACAGTCGTGAGTGAACCAGCTGTCGTGGGTGCACAGGGACAGGCTGCTTTCTGTGCCAGTGCAGTGCACGTTGTCTAAGAGGATCTTTCCAAAGCCTGGACCAAAGTGGGCACCAAGAGGGGCAGACAGAGCGAGGCCACACCCAAGCTGTCTGCACACGACCTGTGCCTCTGGCAGGCCCCAGCCTTCGTCACACACTGACCCCCAGGTCCCCTTATAGGAAACCTCCACCCGTCCAGAGCATCTTCCTGTGCCATTCACCAGCCTCAGCCTGGGCCAGGCCTCTGTAGAGAAAAACCCAAGGACAAATGTCAAACTTTCCTTATTTGCCTGGTGTGTCAGTCAGATTTTCGTTGCTGTGACAAAACATCTGAGAAAAACAACTTAAAGCAGGAAAGAGTTTTGTTCGTGGTGTCAGAAGTTTCAGTTCACAGTTTGACTCCATTGCTTTTTGTCCTGTGGCAAGGCAGAAACATCACTGCAGAAGGGCGTCATAGAGGAAAGCTGCCTTCCAGAAGCAGAGACAGGGAAGAAAGAACCAGGGACGATGCATGCTCTCCCAGGTTGCGCCCCACTAAGACTTCCTCAGTAGGCTCCGCCTCCTAACGGCCCATTCAGCAACAAATTAATCCATTCATGAGGTTAGTGCCCCACCCCCGTGATCCAATCACTGTGCAAACTCCTATTTGAACACACAGGTCTCTTGGGAGACATTTTTGATCCAAACCATTATACTTGGCTTAAAAATGATCTTGAGTCTTTAAATGACCTCAGATTTATAAGAGCGCTGTAGGAAAGAAAGCGTTTAATAATTATAGCACAATATGATGGGCTGTTTGTTAGTCACTAAACATAAAAGACTAGGTGTTAGAATATATTATTTTTCATGCTTTGGTCCTTGACACAAAGATGTAGGAAAGTGTTTTTCCTTCCATGGGGAAATGGATTAAATGTAGCAGTATATACCAAAAATAGAATAATCTACACTTAACAACAGTGAAACATGTACATACATACACACTTGCATATCAAAATGGATTAATCCCAAAAATGTGATATTGAAATTGTACTGCATAACATACAGAGATTAGCATAATTTATATGAAAAAAACAGGAAAATCATATAATACAGATGTGTAAAAGTATAAAAATGCAGTCTAAAGACAATATAAAAAGAGGAAGGAGAGAGGAGAGACTGGATTGGAGGTTTATTGGGGGCTTCCTATCTGTCAGTCTGTCTGTCTGTCTATCATCTACTTGCTGTAAAGGTGATTAAAACCTGGGCTTCTCACATGGAAGGCAAATAACTGCTCTACTACTGAGTCACACCCCAGCATTGAGAGTTTCATATGTAATTATTTGATTTCTTGATAAAAACAGGAAACCAGTGAAACGAAATGTAAACATTGGTCATGTCTAGGTAAAAGGCATCTGGTTATTTGCTCTCTTATTCTTCGTATTTTCTGAACTATACAGAGTTTTCCCTGGAACAGCAAGAAAGTTGGGCTGACCAGAAGCTGAAGTCATTGGGAAGGACCAACTGGCCAGCCTGGAATGCATTTTCTCTCACTGTGGAGCTTTCCCCTGTACCTCAGCAGCCCCCACCACTGCCCCTCCCCAGGCTTCTTCCTGGAGGGGTGATCGCTCTCCAGTGTGTCCCTGGGGAAGGCTGCTCACCTGGCGAGCTGAGTCCAGGCACATTGGCTTTGCGATTGGCAGCTGCAGAATTGGCCACAGGAAGAACTGAAACAACATTGAAAGGGAGTTAGATCCCTTTTTGGGACAGACACAGCACACATCAGAAAAGCATTCAACTAACAGCTGGCAAAAGCCCACCAGCTAGTCCATACCTTAACCCAAACATCTGGATGAGCCATGTGTCCATAATGTTTTGCCTTTTTTTTTTTGTACTGGGGATCAAACTTGCGACCTTGCACTTGCCAGGCAGGTGCTTATGCCACACAGCTAAATCCTCAGCAGCACACTTGTTCATAATGAACTGCCAGATTTCAGAGGAGATTGGGGTTCAGTTTAGGTGCCCAGCAGAAGGTTCAGTATGATCCTGCTGCCCCGAGGGCCTCCCCTCCCCAACCTTGCATCACTTTCAGGTTCTACATGAGGGTACTCAGCAATAGTAAAGCAAGTCACCGAAAAACTGGAGAAAAATTGCAAAAATGATATTCATAAGATGTTTTCGATAACCCCTCAGAGGACACTGTATATCCCAGTGATCTATCTGCTGCATGTCCCATGTGGATGGCAAGGTGTTGTCTATCTACTGCACTAATGAGGGCATCACTGTTCTTACCTGACAAGATGCTTGGTAACTTGTCATTATCTACTGTGACTAAAACATAAAAAATACTTATTAGCAGCATCTGGCTTTGTTAGTTTGTGGACCTCTGAAATGCTAATACTTCTCTATGAAGAGGATGATTGTCCAGAGGGATGACTGGGATTCTTCAGAAGGATGTCTATGTCTCCTGAATGGAGAAATCCACCTCTATGACTTACTCTGTACCACCACCTGCCTGGGTAGCCTCACCCTGACTAGGATTATTCTTAGTCAAGAGCAAAACTGACTCAGTAAGGGGCTAAATGCCTTATCCACACGTGTAGTACCTATACATTCTTTTATTCATTCACCAAACATTCAGTTACTATAATGTGCCAAGTACTGTGCTGGGTGGTAGGAATATAGTCATGAGCAATACAGATGAAATTCTTCCTCATTTGGTTGCAATCTGGTGCTGTACTTGGCATTAGGTCTCCCATATTCTCCCTCTATCCCTTGGTACTGAATTTGCACCATCTGTGAATAGCAATCATTCTTTCTATGGGCTGGACTGCGAGATGTGGAATGCACAATATATCACACCTAGCTTTTGTTGCTTTAGTTCATAGTTCATTGACTCACCTGGTGACATGGTTGGGTGGTTAACATCCAGGACATTTGAAGCTGAGGGAGATTTCAGAAAAACAATGTGAGGAAAATGACTGCTGAGAAAGAAAAGGACCCTCTGCACCTGCTTTGCATTTCCTGGCGAAGAGCTCAATTAGCTTTACACAGGTGTCGTTCAAACAAAGAATTTTAAAGGGCATGGACAGCCTTGAAAGCATTATTCTAGGCACAGAAACATCATCCATCATTCCATTTGTATGAAATGTCCAGAATAGGTATGTACCTAGGGACAGAAAGCAAGCTGGTGACAGCCAGAGGCTTGGGGAGGGATAATGACAGGATGGTCATGACTAGTGGCAGGCGGCAGAAGCACCACAGCCCATTCACCAGTCTGGCAGCCTCAGGGCTTCCCATGCAGTGGCATCCACAGGACAGCAAGATGTATGGGAGACCACACACACTGGGCACTGAGACTTTGGTAAGTGTCTAGACTAGACCCTTTGGTAAGTGCTCAACACGGATTCACTGATTTAATCCTGACAATGACCCTTGAAATAAATGACTATTCTATTTCTTAGATAAAAAACTGAAGCACAAATTGATAAAGAGACAGGATGAGGCTAGAGAGGCAAGTGGTACAGAGTGGGTTCAAACCCAGCATCCATGAGCCTGTCTGAGACCTCCACAGCAGCCAACTAGAAATTCCACTGAGGCTTCAACAATACCCTTATGCAGTCACAAGAAATAAGTTTTTTTAAGTTATTGTTTTGAAACAGGGTCTCTCTATGACCCATACTGGCCTTGAACTTGGGGCAATCATTTTTTTTTTGCCTCTGCCTCTCAAATGCTGGGATCACAGTGCATGTCAGCACACCTGGATAAGAAGGTTAAGAAATTTTAAAAGTAAAACAAAGCAAGAGGTGAGGGAGATAAAGAGCTGTTGCCACCATCTGGGCTGTGGAGATATGAGGCATGACTCAGACTAACTCATTCTCCTCTTAGCTTCTTTCATCTCAAAGGGATCCTCTTGATTTCTGAGCAGGCAACATGACCGGTCAATATTTAATAGGACTTTTAATGTGGCTTAGGTGAGAGTATAGAACAGTCTAAAGACTAAGGTTTAGGTCTCCCATGGCGGATTATATGTGCTATCCTTTCATCAGCCCTGACACCATATTAGCCTATTTGAGCCCAAGTGTCCACATTAGGAGAACAGAGATTACAGATGATTCCTTATCCAGTTATTGGGAAGATTAGGTAAGAAAATTCGCAAAATATTCACCATACTGATTTTTTTTAAAAGGGCAATGTTGTTTAACAGAAAGTAAGTTGGGGGCCCACCCTTCCACCGGGAACATAGCAGAAGCCTGCATCAGGTGTAGGCTGCCCAAAACCTCCGCCATGGGCCCGCCCTGCCACGGGAACTCAGCAGAAGCCTGAATCAGGCATAGGCTGCCTGGAACCTCCCCTGTGGACCTGCCCTGCCACGGGAACATCGAGGAGGCCCGCCCAAGACTGAAAACTGCCCTGGACTGCTTCAGCTGGGCCCACCCTCCCACCTGGAAAATCAGAAGATCTCAGCAGGATTCAGTTAGTGTGAGAAAATTTGGAATTTTGCTCCCAGGTGGTGAACTTTGGACTACACCGGATTGACTGTATCAGTGTGGTGAGTATACCCCTAAAATAGAGGTGTACAGGAGATAAATAAAGCCAGTAGTAAAACCCCCTCCAACTAACTGTACAACTTTGTTGTGTCTGAAAATAGTGTGTGTGATCCCCTCCTACACATAGAAAATACCAGGCAGAGTGAAAATGACAAAACGAAAAAGCAAAATGCAGTCTCAAACATATAGTTCACCAGAAGCAAGTATAGGAGACATTGAAATAGAGGACCCCAAAAGTAACACACCGGGAATCTCTGAAAAGATAGCCAGTGAAATAAAAAAAACAACTGCATCAGGCTATAGAGGAAATCAAATTAGAAGTAGTCTCCCA